>JASTWF010000311.1:108148-144208 GCA_030390025.1 Squalus acanthias | reverse complement strand
CTCTACAATCAATCCCTCTCTCACTCGCTCACTAGTCACTCCCTCTCTCTCACTCGCTCTCTACAGTCACTCCCTCCCCCTCACTCGCTCTCTAGTCACTCCCTCCCTCTCACTCGCTCTCTACAGTCACTCCCTCCCTCTCACTCGCTCTCTACAGTCACTCCCTCTCTCTCACTCGCTCTCTACAGTCACTCCCTCCCTCTCACTCGCTCTCTACAGTCACTCCCTCCCTCTCACTCGCTCTCTACAGTCACTCCCTCCCTCTCACTCGCTCTCTACAGTCACTCCCTCCCTCTCACTCGCTCTCTAGTCACTCCCTCCCTCTCACTCGCTCTCTACAGTCACTCCCTCCCTCTCTCTCGCTCTCCACAGTCACTCCCTCTCTCTTGCTCTCCCTCGCTCTCTACAGTCACTCCCTCTCTCTACACTCTCTCTCTCTCTCTACAGTCACTCCCTCCCCCCCTCTCGCTCTCTACAGTCACTCTCTCCCTCTCTCTCGCTCTCTACAGTCACTCCCTCTCTCTTGCTCTCCCTCGCTCTCTACAGTCACTCCCTCTCTCTACACTCACTCTCTCTCTCTACAGTCACTCCCTCTCTCTCTCTCTCGCTCTCTACAGTCACTCCCTCTCTCTCTCTCGCTCTCTACAGTCACTCCCTCTCTCTTGCTCTCCCTCGCTCTCTACAGTCACTCCCTCCCTCTCACTCGCTCTCTACAGTCACTCCCTCCCTCTCACTCGCTCTCTACAGTCACTCCCTCCCTCTCGCTCTCCCTCGCTCTCTACAGTCACTCCCTCTCTCTTGCTCTCCCTCGCTCTCTACAGTCACTCCCTCTCTCTACACTCACTCTCTCTCTACAGTCACTCTCACTCGCTCCCTACAGTCACTCCCTCCCTCTCTCTCGCTCTCCAGTCACTCCCTCTCTCTTGCTCTCCCTCGCTCTCTACAGTCACTCCCTCTCTCTACACTCACTCTCGCTCTCTACAGTCACTCCCTCTCTCTACACTCACTCTCTCTCTACAGTCACTCCCTCCCCCTCTCTCGCTCTCTACAGTCACTCGCTCCCCCTCTCTCGCTCTCCACAGTCACTCCCTCTCTCTTGCTCTCCCTCGCTCTCTACAGTCACTCCCTCTCTCTCTCACTCTCTCTCTAGTCACTCCCTCCCTCTCTCTTGCTCTCCCTCGCTCTCTACAGTCACTCCCTCTCTCTACACTCACTCTCTCTCTCTACAGTCACTCCCTCTCTCTCTCACTCGCTCTCTAGTCACTCCCTCTCTCTCTCACTCGCTCTCTACTGTCACTCCCTCTCACTCGCTCTCTACAGTCACTCCCTCTCTACAGTCACTCCCTCTCTCTCACTCACTCTCTACAGTCACTCCCTCTCTCACTCGCTCTCTACAGTCACTCCCTCTCTCTACACTCACTCTCTCTCTCTCTCACTCGCTCTCTACAGTCACTCCCTCTCTCTCTCACTCGCTCTCTACTGTCACTCCCTCTCTCTCACTCGCTCTCTCTCTCTACTGTACAGACCGTCTCTCACTATCTCTCTTTTTGTTACAGACCTATCAGGAGCTGAAAGAAACTGAGGTGAGTGCCTGCCTCACAGTTCAGCTCTTTCGCTGATGTGTTTCTAGATATGTCACCACAGATGAATATTGGCAGGTTTATGTATAGAAGAATGTGTGCGGGAGTGAGAAGAAGCTGTGGCCAGGACCCACACAACAGCAAGGTGTAAATGGTGATTTCACGGTCATGGAATCATTGATTCACCCATTGAAACATCTGCACTGATCTTTAAAACCGCCAAAGAAAATAGGTCTCCCTTCAGCTACAGGATCTTCCTAAAACCATTAAAAGTTGCCTGTTAACCACCGGCACTGGTAGTTTGTTCCAGATGTTCACTGCCCTTTTGGTAAAGAAATTGTCCAAATAGTTTCCCCACCTGGTCTGCTCATTACGGTAATCACCATCAATCTCCATTATTTCTCAATCACCCTTTGCTCCTGGAATCAATTTCTATATATAAACCCCCCGAACCCCTCGATTAGATTCCAGCCTGTAACTCACTCCCGGGTATCTGTTATTCCATATATAAACCCCCCGGACCCCTCGATTAGATTCCAGCCTGTAACTCACTCCCGGGTATCTGTTATTCCATATATAAACCCCCCGGACCCCTCGATTAGATTCCAGCCTGTAACTCACTCCCGGGTATCTGTTCTATATATAGACCCCTCGATTAGATTCCAGCCTGTAACTCACTCCCGGGTATCTGTTATTCTATATATAAACCACCGAACCCCTCGATTAGATTCCAGCCTGTAACTCACTCCCAGGTATCTGTTATTCTATATATAAACCCCTCGATTAGATTCCAGCCTGTAACTCACTCCCAGGTATCTGTTATTCTATATATAAACCCCTCGATTAGATTCCAGCCTGTAACTCACTCCCGGGTATCTGTTATTCTATATATAAACCCCCGAACCCCTCGATTAGATTCCAGCCTGTAACTCACTCCCGGGTATCTGTTGTTCTATATATAGACACCCCCAAACCCCTCGATTAGACTCCAGCCTGTAACTCACTCCCAGGTATCTGTTATTCTATATATAAACCCCTCGATTAGATTCCAGCCTGTAACTCACTCCCGGGTATCTGTTATTCTATATATAAACCCCTCGATTAGATTCCAGCCTGTAACTCACTCCCGGGTATCTGTTATTCTATATATAAACCCCCGAACCCCTCGATTAGATTCCAGCCTGTAACTCACTCCTGGGTATCTGTTATTCTATATAAAAACCCCCCGAACCCCTCGATTAGATTCCAGCCTGTAACTCACTCCCGGGTTTCCGTTTTTCTCTGCTTGCACTTCACTTTGAATGTCAGTTCAGTGCCTCTTTCCATCGGTTTTCTTTGGCGGTCGATAGTTGGTGTGAAGCTCAATGTAACCAATTGGAGATTTAAGGTTTTTTTTAATGATGTTAGAATTAACTTTACTTCCCAAACCGACACATGTATGTAATTTTTTTTTCTAGAACTGTATTAGTTGCCTGTCAATTATGTTTAATATCTTCACTTGCAGTGCACAGAATTGGAGAAGATTGCGGATGAGTCGTCACTGCACCGTGTGTTTGAAGAGGTAATACTGAACTTGCCTGCTGAAGCTCAGTATCCAGCAGGTAGGAGCAGGTACTATTGCCTCCACTGCCAGGAAGGAGTATCTAAGGGGACCCTGTATTCGTTCTGCATCCTCGCAGGCTGCAGGACTCTCGTCTGCTTTGGCAGGTTTGAGAAAGGAGTGAATATATTGTCGTGACACTGCAGGTAGACAGTCCCACACGACCGTCCACTCCTGCACCGGATTACATTGGCTACTTGTAATTTTGATTGCTCTGTTGCTGCTCTTTGACTAACTCAAGTGACACTTCAAATCCTTCAACTTCAAGTCCAGAGTGAGAGGGCATTTGGCCCATTAATCCTGCTCCATCCAGAGACCCTGTCAGGTAATCTGTCCTGGACTGTCCTCTCACATCATCTATTCATCCCCTATTTTAAGGAGCACTAAATTCCTCCTCTTCTCCCCACACCCCCCCCCCCAACTCCATTAACGTAATTAGTGCTATTAATCTCTCTCTAACCCTCACTCCCCCGTGCTGTTAATCTCTCTCTAACCCTCACTCCCCCAGTGCTGTTAATCTCTCTCTAACCCTCACTCCCCCAGTGCTGTTAATCTCTCTCTAACCCTCACTCCCCCAGTGCTGTTAATCTCTCTCTAACCCTCACTCCCCCAGTGCTGTTAATCTCTCTCTAACCCTCACTCTCCATAAACTGTTAATCTCTCTCTAACCCTCACTCCCCCAGTGCTGTTAATCTCTCTCTAACCCTCACTCCCCATAAACTGTTAATCTCTCTCTAACCCTCACTCCCCTAAAGCTGTTAATCTCTCTCTAACCCTCACTCCCCAATGCTGTTAATCTCTCTCTAACCCTCACTCCCCAATGCTGTTAATCTCTCTCTAACCCTCACTCCCCCGTGCTGTTAATCTCTCTCTCACCCTCACTCCCCCGTGATGTTAATCGCGCTCTCACCCTCACTCCCCAATGCTGTTAATCTCTCTCTAACCCTCACTCCCTAATGCTGTTAATCTCTCTAACCCTCACTCCCCAATGCTGTTAATGTCTCTCTAACCCTCACTCCCCCAATGCTGTTAATCAGATACAGCATAGGTTGAATATAGAATAAAGCTTCCTCGACACTGTCCCATCAAACACTCCCAGGACAGGTACAGCATGGGTTAGATACAGAGTAAAGTTAACTCTACACCGTCCCATCAAATAGGATTGGCACCCCATGCATCACCTTAAACATTCACTCCCTCCACCACTAGAGCACCGTGGCTGCAGTGTGTACCATCTACAAGATGCACTGCAGCAACTTGCCAAGGCTTCTTCAACAGCACCTCGCAGACCCGCAACCTCTACCGCCTAGGACAAGGGCAGCAGGCGCATGGGAACACCATCACCTGCAAGTTCCCCTCCAAGTTGCACACCATCCTGACTTGGAAATATATCACCGTTCCTTCATCGTTGCTGGGTCAAAATTCTGGAACTCCCTACCTAACAGCACTGTGGGAGTACCTTCACCACACGGACTGCAGTGGTAAACCATCACCTTCTCAGCGGCAATTAGGATGGACAATAAATGCTGGCCTTGCCAGCGATGCCCACATCCTGTGAATTAATTTAAAAGAACAATCCCAGGGCAGGTACAGCACGGGTTAGATACAGAGTAAAGCTCCCTCTACACTGTCCCATCAAACACTCCCAGGACAGGTATAGCACCGGTTAGTTACGGAATAAAGGTCCCTCCCATCAAGCACATGCTGGTGGTGGAGGCGAGGTTGGATGATCTCCCGGTGATGGGTTTGAGGGGGCTGTCGGAGTCTCCGCCGGTAATGAGGTGCGGGGGTCTCTGTCGTCTTGGTGTCTTGTGCTTTTGTAATATCCAGTATTTGCTTTGTGCCCAGACAATGCGGGAGATGATTGCTCGTTCCACAGCCACAATCGTCACTCACCCCTTCCACGGTAAGTGTGGCTCGCTTCCTTTAAACACTATTGCTACATTCCACCATTAAAGTGTGTGCAGAGTTGGAGTGTTGATCTGTTGCATTTCCTTGCAGTGATCACCTTGCGATGCATGGTACAGTTCATTGGCCGGGAAACCAAGTACAGGTTAGTGCAGAGACTCAGCTGGTCTGGAATACCCTCCAGGAGCAGCTGGTGTCGGTTGGACTGTGGGAGGGAGTCCCCAGCTCCCTGAACGGGGAACATTTCTGCCATACTTGGTGAGAAAGGACCATTGAAGCCCTGGAGCCTGCTGGAAGCGTGTATCTGACCGAAGCAGTCGCGGGGCTTTTTAGTTTGTGTGTTGGTAAAATGTCTCGAAATAGTCCGCAAGTGATTCTTGGGATTTACCTCCAAATTATACTCCAGCCTGATGAGCGGAAGTGCGCGTGCGGTTGAGGCGTGGTGAGGCACGAGTGCGCACGGTTGCGGCGTGGTGAGGAACGAGTGTGTGCGGTTGAGGCGTGGTGAGGCACGAGTGCGCGCGGTTGTGGCGTGGTGAGGAACGAGTGTGCGCGGTTGTGGCGTGGTGAGGCACGAGTGCGCGCGGTTGTGGCGTGGTGAGGCACGAGTGCGCGTGGTTGCGGCGTGGTGAGGCACGAGTGCGCACGGTTGCGGCGTGGTGAGGCACGAGTGCGCGCGGTTGCGGCGTGGTGAGGAACGAGTGCGCGCGGTTGAGGCGTGGTGAGGCACGAGTGCACGCGGTTGCGGCGTGGTGAGGCACGAGTGCACGCGGTTGCGGCGTGGTGAGGCACGAGTGCGCGTGCGGTTGCGGCGTGGTGAGGAACGAGTGCGCCTGCGGTTGAGGCGTGGTGAGGCACGAGTGCGCGTGCGGTTGAGGCGTGGTGAGGAACGAGTGCGCGCGGTTGAGGCGTGGTGACGAGTGCGCGCGGTTGAGGCGTGGTGAGGCACGAGTGCGCGCGCGGTTGAAGCGTGGTGAGGCACGAGTGCGCGTGCGGTTGAGGCGTGGTGAGGAACGAGTGCGCGCGGTTGAGGCGTGGTGAGGCACGAGTGCGCGCGCGGTTGAAGCGTGGTGAGGCACGAGTGCGCGTGCGGTTGAGGCGTGGTGAGGAACGGGTGCGGTTGAGGCGTGGTGAGGAACGGGTGCGGTTGAGGCGTGGTGAGGCACGAGTGAAATGCTAAATCGCTGTCAGCAAATATGGCTTTTAAAACCCTGAATCTGAGGTTGTAGATATTATGCAGGCATGGTCAGAATGAAGACACCTGATTCTTTTTGAAGATTAATTGTTTAATTTTTCTCTCTTTTAACTCCACAGTGGGATATTCGATTCCATAGTAACAATCTATCAGGAAGAGGGGCTTCTGGGCTTTTTTGCGTAAGTATAGATTGAGCTGAGTTTATGTTGAGAATGGGACCATGAGGTATACTGCCGGTTACCTGCAAAAGCCACAGCCATCGGGAGGGGGGGTGCGGGGGGGCCATGGGATGTCTGTAACTGACACCCAGTGTCCTTAACAAGCAGGAGGATTACACAGCTGCTGCTCGGCGGTTTACCGATGGGGGTAAGTTTAGTGACAGTAAAAAGAGATGTCAAATGAGGAGCTGGAGCTGGAAGTGTTGAGTCACACACTCACCATTAGCATAAGCACCAAGTGTGTAAAACAAGTAAAGGCGTCACGACCGAACTCTCTCAGCAGGTTTCCCTGGGTACTGATCACAGTAAGACAGGACGTGTTAAGCTCACGAGTATTACCCCAGGTCACGGGTAGGAGTCCAGGCAACAAAGGCTAGTTGATCAGTAAGCACCGGGTCAGTGAGGAGCCTGTAGACACTGTGGCTGCAGTGTTTTACCTGCTGGTCTTCTCTCGAGGCGACATGTGATACAGAAATTTGCATTACGCCGCGAGTGACCTCGTGTCCTGGACAGGAAGTGCGCAATGACTCATCACAGGAGAAAGTCAGATGTCCTGCAGACCCACTCGTGCGTCCCTTCCTTCAGCTCCCCGCGCATTCCTCCGGTTCCACATGCTTTCCCTCAGTTATAGCACGCTCCCCAAGCTGGGGGAGTGTGTGTACCCCTCTAATACCAGGCTGGGGGAGGGGAGTGTGTGTACCCCTCTAATACCAGGCTGGGGGAGGGGGAGTGTGTGTACCCCTCTAATACCAGGCTGGGGGAGGGGAGTGTGTGTACCCCTCTAATACCGGGGAGGGGGAGGGGCGTGTGTGTACCCCTCTAATACCAGGCTGGGGGAGGGGAGTGTGTGTACCCCTCTAATACCAGGCTGGGGGAGGGGGGAGTGTGTGTACCCCTCTAATACCAGGCTGGGGGAGGGGAGTGTGTGTACCCCTCTAATACCAGGCTGGGGGAGGGGGAGTGTGTGTATCCCTCTAATACCAGGCTGGGGGAGGGGAGTGTGTGTACCCCTCTAATACCAGGCTGGGGGAGGGGGAGTGTGTGTACCCCTCTAATACCAGGCTGGGGGAGGGGGAGTGTGTGTACCCCTCTAATACCAGGCTGGGGGAGGGGGAGTGTGTGTACCCCTCTAATACCAGGCTGGGGGAGGGGAGTGTGTGTACCCCTCTAATACCAGGCTGGGTGAGGGGGAGTGTGTGTACCCCTCTAATACCAGGCTGGGGGAGGGGGAGTGTGTGTACCCCTCTAATACCAGGCTGGGGGAGGGGGAGGGGCGTGTGTGTACCCCTCTAATACCAGGCTGGGGGAGGGGGGAGTGTGTGTACCCCTCTAATACCAGGCTGGGGGAGGGGGAGTGTGTACCCCTCTAATACCAGGCTGGGGGAGGGGGAGGGGCGTGTGTGTACCCCTCTAATACCAGGCTGGGGGAGGGGGAGTGTGTGTACCCCTCTAATACCAGGCTGGGGGAGGGGGGAAGTGTGTGTACCCCTCTAATACCAGGCTGGGGGAGGGGGGAGTGTGTGTACCCCTCTAATACCAGGCTGGGGGAGTGTGTGTACCCCTCTAATACCAGGCTGGGGGAGGGGGGGGAGTGTGTGTACCCCTCTAATACCAGGCTGGGGGAGGGGGGAGTGTGTGTACCCCTCTAATACCAGGCTGGGGGGAGTGTGTGTACCCCTCTAATACCAGGCTGGGGAGGGGAGTGTGTGTACCCCTCTAATACCGGGGAGGGGGAGTGTGTACCCCTCAAATACCAGGCTGTGGGAGGGGGAAGTGTGTGTACCCCTCTAATACCAGGCTGGGGGAGGGGGAGTGTGTGTACCCCTCTAATACCAGGCTGGGGGAGGGGGAGTGTGTGTACCCCTCTAATACCAGGCATGGGGAATGTTGTGTGTGTACCCCTCTAATACCAGGCATGGGGGAAGGGGGAGTGTGTGTACCCCTCTAATACCAGGCTGGGGGAGGGGGAGGGGCGTGTGTGTACCCCTCTAATACCAGGCATGGGGGAAGGGGGAGTGTGTGTACCCCTCTAATACCAGGCTGGGGAGGGGGAGGGGCATGTGTGTACCCCTCTAATACCAGGCATGGGGGAGGGGGGAGTGTGTGTACCCCTCTAATACCAGGGTGGGGGAGGGGGGAGTGTGTGTACCCCTCTAATACCAGGCATGGGGAATGTTGTGTGTGTACCCCTCTAATACCGGGGAGGGGGAGGGGCGTGTGTGTACCCCTCTAATACCAGGCTGGGGGAGGGGAGTGTGTGTACCCCTCTAATACCAGGCTGGGGGAGGGGGAGTGTGTGTACCCCTCTAATACCAGGCTGGGGGAGGGGAGTGTGTGTACCCCTCTAATACCAGGCTGGGTGAGGGGGAGTGTGTGTACCCCTCTAATACCAGGCTGGGGGAGGGGAGTGTGTGTACCCCTCTAATACCAGGGTGGGGGAGGGGGGAGTGTGTGTACCCCTCTAATACCAGGCATGGGGAATGTTGTGTGTGTACCCCTCTAATACCGGGGAGGGGGAGGGGGAGTGTGTACCCCTCTAATACCAGGCTGGGGGAGGGGGAGGGGCGTGTGTGTACCCCTCTAATACCAGGCTGGGGGAGGGGGAGTGTGTGTACCCCTCTAATACCAGGCTGGGGGAGTGTGTGTACCCCTCTAATACCAGGCTGGGGGAGGGGGAGGGGAGTGTGTGTACCCCTCTAATACCAGGCTGGGGGAGGGGGGAGTGTGTGTACCCCTCTAATACCAGGCTGGGGGAGTGTGTGTACCCCTCTAATACCAGGCTGGGGGAGGGGAGTGTGTGTACCCCTCTAATACCGGGGAGGGGGAGTGTGTACCCCTCAAATACCAGGCTGTGGGAGGGGGGAAGTGTGTGTACCCCTCTAATACCAGGCTGGGGAAGGGGGAGTGTGTGTACCCCTCTAATACCAGGCATGGGGAATGTTGTGTGTGTACCCCTCTAATACCAGGCATGGGGGAAGGGGGAGTGTGTGTACCCCTCTAATACCAGGCTGGGGGAGGGGGAGGGGCGTGTGTGTACCCCTCTAATACCAGGCTGGGGGAGGGGGAGTGTGTGTACCCCTCTAATACCAGGCATGGGGGAGGGGGGAAGTGTGTGTACCCCTCTAATACCAGGCATGGGGAATGTTGAGTGTGTGTACCCCTCTAATACCAGGCATGGGGGAGGGGGGAGTGTGTGTACCCCTCTAATACCAGGCATGGGGAATGTTGAGTGTGTGTACCCCTCTAATACCAGGCATGGGGGAGGGGGGAGTGTGTGTACCCCTCTAATACCAGGCATGGGGAATGTTGAGTGTGTGTACCCCTCTAATACCAGGCATGGGGAATGTTGAGTGTGTGTACCCCTCTAATACCAGGCATGGGGGAGGGGGGAGTGTGTGTACCCCTCTAATACCAGGCATGGGGGAGGGGGGAGTGTGTGTACCCCTCTAATACCAGGCTGGGTGAGGGGGTGTGTGTACCCCTCTAATACCAGGCATGGGGAATGTTGAGTGTGTGTGCCCCTCTAATACCCGTTCTTTGTCTCCCTGCAGCGGCCTGATTCCTCGGCTCCTGGGTGACATGATTTCCTTGTGGCTTTGCAATTTGCTGGCATATCTCATCAACACCTACGCCTTGGAGCCCCCCAGCCAGGTAGGTCATTGAATTATAATTCAGCTCCCATCGCGTTGAAGTCTGGGAAGTTCCGAGACCCGTGGACACCCACTGGCACTGGAGGGACGCCAGCGGGCGGGTGGTGACATACCTTCAGGAAGCTCCGTTTTTTACCCTGGTCGTATGTACACTAATTGGAGAGTTTAATGGCTTCCTACCCACCACCTGGTCAGAGCCCTGCCCATATCCCCCGGCTGCTCCCTGGTCACCACTTGGTGGGTTTGCCATGGGGTGGGATTCCTGCCAGGGTGATAAATGAACCTTTGGATGGGTGAGGTTTGGGGGCGGGTAGGTGAGGAATGGTGTGCATAGGACTGTACCCCAGCAAGGAGTTGATTTGGGGGGTGGGGGGGAAATGAAGCAAAATAATTGATTTGAGGCCAGGTGTGGGAGGAGGGAATCGAATACAGAACGTTTGTTTCTCAGTGGAGCTGCCCCTTGCCCTCTGGTTTCTAGCTACATTGTGAAATGCTACCAGTTCCACTTTCTACACCAGCCTGTGGTCAGTTCGAAGTCCCACCTCGTCCCAGTAATTGCAGCCAGCCAATAATACACCCTGCAGCTTGCTGCAACTCTTACTTCGAAAATGATTTCACTCTGTAATTAGCAGTTATTTTTCTGAGAAACAAAAAAATGATCCAAATTATTATAGGCTACAAAGAAAAACTGCAAGTCCTGAAAATCTGACATCAAAACAGGAAATGCAGCAGCAACTCCCATTTGCACCGCCTGTTTTCTTGGAACCAACTGGGAACAGGAGGGTACTGAGCAGCCAGTGACAGCTGGCGGGTTTGGGACAGGAGTGCAAGTCTGTGAGGACTGGACCCTGGGGCCTCGGGCTGGATTCTGGGAGAGCTTCGTGTTAAGCGGCGAACAGCTGGTAGACATGTTGTTTCTGACTGTTTTACTCTGGCTTGTTTCAGGGCTCACAGATTGGGGAGCTGAGGAGTTACTCGCAGGCTGTGACTGGGGTGAGTGCCGTTCAGCCTCAGCTATCTTTTCTTCCATTTACAGCAACAATCACATCGCCGTTGTAGTGGTGCTGCTCCACTGCGCAGCCTTCACCCAGGAACTACCCCTATATGTTAACAAACTGAACGCTGCTCTCGAAGGTAAACTGATGTATAGGGCAGCTTCTGTCTCAGCAGGGCCTGCCATCTTTATGGGTAAGGGAGAAGGAGCACGGTCACAGGCAGCCGATCGAGGTGCCGGGGCTATGTTTTAAAAGGCAAGGCTCCTTCTCCGAGTCTTTCCCGAACATTTGTTTTTGAGAAAAGATTGGCTCTTGTTTCTACTGAGTCCCTGAAGTGACATGTCAGAGGCTCGAAGGCGGTGCCTCCTTATCCCAGCTTTAGTGCCTCCTGCATCAACTAACCGGGTGCGGGCCCGCACTGCCCCTCCCACAGACAAGGTGCAGGGGTCAAACAGCAGCCCCGCGGGTCGTACTGGGCTCGTGGAGCCCCAGCAGCTCAGCACCTGCTCAGATTTCGTGAGTCCGGAGGTTTGGATCAATCCTAAATCGGAGTACCGAGATGGGCTGGTTTCAGCGCCTGGTGATAGACGGCAATTAACAGGGACCTGGATTTACATGTTGCCTCCTGAGTAATTGAACCGGCAGATGGAGAGAGCCTGGGAGCTCGTGTCCTGTCAGGTTCGCTGCCTTTGCACTGCTGTTACAGATACAGTATGTTTCGAAGCTGTCTGAGCTGTGTTGCTGCTGGTTTATTGGCGCGATCTCCCTCTGTGACTAGCATTCCATCACGCTGTCTTTCTGCTGCTTTCCTTACAGTTCCTGGCCAGTATGCTGACCTACCCCTTCGTGCTCGTCTCCAATCTGATGGCAGTCAATAACTGTGGGTGAGTTGGCCCTTCCTTCTTTTCTCAGTCCCCAGTGCAAAGTGAGGCTGGGCTCCAGGGAACCAGACACACACTGTTCTGTGTGTGGGTGGAAGCAGACTTGCAATCTGTAGTCAACTTGTTTGTGTCTGAGCTGCTTTCTCATCGAGGTGAAGCATGTTAGCCCTGAGTAATAGTGTCAGCATTCAACATCCCCAGGGCAGGTACAACACAGGCTAGAGGCAGAGTAAAGCTCCCTCTACACTGTCCCATCAATCACTCCCAGGGCAGATACAGCACGGGTTCGATACAGAGTAAAGCTCCCTCTACACTGTCCCATCAAACACTCCCAGGGCAGGTACAACACAGGCTAGATACAGAGTAAAGCTCCCTCTACACTGTTCCATCAAACACTCCCAGGGCAGGTACAGCACGGGTTAGATACAGAGTAAAGCTCCCTCTACACTGTTCCATCAAACACTCCCAGGGCAGGTACAGCACGGGTTAGATACAGGGTAAAGCTCCCTCTACACTGTTCCATCAAACACTCCTGGTGCAGGTACAGCACACGTTAGATACAGAGTAAAGCTCCCTCTACACTGTTCCATCAAACACTCCTGGGGCAGGTACAGCACACGTTGGATACAGAGTAAAACTCCCTCTACACTGTCCCATCAATGTCCTTCAGCACCATACTGGAGTGTCGAATGCTGCTCCCCATTGGACTGGGAAAGATGATTGCAATCCATCTGGTGCCGAAGTTCAAATATCGGTGTTGTACATAGTGTACCATCGATTGTCTCATCCAGTGCATCGTCTGTGGCTGCTTGGCCCTGTGAGGCAGTGCCAGCAACAGCAGATTGATGTAAGGAGTGAGGTTGAAGAGTGACGGCTATCAGAATATCAGTCACAAGTGACAGGCCTGCTGTGCAATGCAGCTGAAAGGAAAAGGATCATTGCCTTCTTGGAGAGTGTGTGCACGTGAGTGTATGTGTCGTCTCTCCTAGTGTTGAGTTATCTAACAGCAGGCTGTCCCCACTGATGTGCTGGTTGTTGAATCACTGTCTAATATGTGTGTGTCTCTCCCCAGTTTGGTTGGTGGCCTCCCTCCCTATGCAGCTGTGTACACTTCATGGATTGACTGCTGGCGCCAGCTGAGCAGAGAGGTGAGTAGATCTGCTGGTTTGATGCGCTGCTTGTGCTGCAAGCTGTATAGGTCTGTTGTAACTGCCTGCATTCACTGTGCAATCACTGTGGAGCCTCCCTGGCCCCTGAGATTGATGGAGTGGAGAGTGAGCAAGTCGGCCCAGCTGATGTCTGGGTGCGCTGGCGCAGTGCCCGTCACTGCTGTATGTCTTCGTGGGCTCGGTCCGTCCAACTGTCGATTCATCCTTTTTCATCCCAGTGGTTCCCCCAGAAGTCTCACCCCGAGCCCAGGCCGGTACAGATGTAATGAGTGGTGGTTCTTCAACTTAACGAGCTGGAAAATTACAACTTTGTCAAGTTGACGCAGGGCAGTCTGGCCAAGGGCTGCAATTAGAGAGGCTTCAGCTCTGAGATCTCTCCAACAGTTTAAAGCAAGTCAGGGTTGAAAAAGTTGGGAACTGTCTGTTTTCTGACTTAAACAAAAAGGCATTGATAGAATTCTCACTGAAAAGCGTCTGCAGCGCTAATACAGGTGAACAGAAAGAGCGAGAGGCTGAGTACAAACTGTCCGAGGAAAGGTGTCCATGGCACATTCTGATTGTACACACTGGTTAATTAGAAGAGGCGGCAGCAGGATTGAGGGCAGTTGGGATCACAAGGACAATGGGCTGAAGCAATTAACGGAGTATGTAACCGGACAAGCAGGTGTCCAGAGGTTCATGATTCACTGGTCAGACCTCGGGAGGATCAATGTGTTCAGCTCTGGTCACAGCACAAAGAACATAGACACTGCAGAGAATCAAACTGATCTGAAGTATCACTGGGGTGAGCTATGAGTTTTACAGGCCGGAGAGTGAAGGGGAGGAGGTGGGGGACCTGACTGAGCTTTAGAAAATATTAGTCGTTGGAGCAGATTCTTGGAATGAACACAAGTCCCTAGTACTGCATGGTAATTGGAGAGTCCTGAGTTTTCATGCCTCGCAGTAGAACGTGGTGTTTAGTGGTACCCATGAGGTCGGGAGTTCCACGTCTTCAGGCTGAACAACTTGTGGATCCGGGAAGAACATGAATCTGTGGATAGAGCTGTTTTTTATCCACTTAATCTCTTTTGAGGAATGTTACAAACACTTGGTAGATCAGGGCTGTCCACAGCCACTTCACTGGTACCAGTCAGCCAGGGTTAGCGCTAAACCACATTCCCGATTCCAATTTACAGAATTTCATTGTGGCTTCAAAACCGCGGGTCCCAGCATTTTACACTCTGCGTGTTCACTTCATTAAACGCACCCCAGAAACCAAGGCAGGTGAGGAAAGCTGGCATTAACCAGTTTTTGATCCTTGTTTGGAGCAATCCTGCTGGGATTTTATATACACGTGTAAAAGAGTAAATCACGCACACTTACCAATTTGTGGGGAGACCTGGAGGTCAGCCCTTTGTCTCCTCTCTATGTATGATGCTGAATAAGTCTCTGTGTGCTGAGTGAAAGGAACAGGAGTAGGCCATTCAGCCCCTCGAGCTTGTTCCACCATGAGATCATGGTATCTTAACTCCATCCACCCACCTTGGCTCCTTAATACCCTTGTCCAGCAAAAATCTATCAATCTCGGATTTAAAATTATTAATTGAGCTGGGAGAGAGTTCCACACTTCTACCACCCTTTGTGTGAAGAAGTGTTTCCTAACTTCTCTCCTGAATGGCCTGGCTCTGATTTTAAGGTTATGTCCCTTGTCCTAGACTCTCCACCAGCGGAAAAAGTTTCTCTCTATCTATCCTATCAATTCCTTTCAAAATCCTAAAAACCTCAATCAAATCAACAACAACAACTTGTATTTATATAGCGCCTTTAACGTAGTAAAATGTCCCAAGGCGCTGCAGAGGAGTATTTTAAGACAAAAATTTGACACCGAGACACAAGGATAAATTAGGGCAGGTGACCAAAAGCTTGGTCAAAGAGGTAGGTTTTAAGGAGCGTCTTAAAGGAGGAGAGAGAGGTAGCAAGGTGGAGAGGTTTAGGCAGGGAATTCCAGAGCTTAGGGCCCAGGCAACAGAAGGCACGGTCACCAAAGGTTGAGCGATTATAATCGGATGCTCAAGAGGACAGATATCTCGGTGGTGGGGGGGTTGTGGGGCTGGAGGAGATTACAGAGATAGGGAGGGGCGAGGCCATGGAGGGATTTGAAAACAAGGATGAGAATTTTGAAATCAAGGCGCTGCTTAACCGGGAGCCAATGTATAGGTCAGCGAGCACAGGGGTGATGGGCGAACGGGACTTGGCTGCCCGTGTCCTAACTCGCACCGAGTTTTGGATGATCTCAAGTTTACGTAGGGTGGAATGTGGGAGGCCAGCCAGGAGTGCATTGGAATAGTCAAGTCTAGAGGTAACAAAGGCATGGATAAGGGTTTCAGCAGCGGATGAGCTGAGGCAAGGGTGGAGATGGGCGATGTTACGGAGGTGGAAGTAGGCGGTCTTTGTTATGCTGCAGATAATGTGGTCGGAAGCTCATTTCAGGGTCAGATATGACACCAAGGTTGCGAACAGTCTGGTTCAGCCTCAGACGGATGTTACGGAGAGGGATGGGGTCAGTGGCTAGGGAACGGAGTTTGTGGTGGGGACCGAAAACAATGGCTTCGGTCTTCCCAATATTTAATTGGAGAACATTTTTGCTCATCCAGAACTGTATGTCGGACAAGCAGTCTGACAATTTAGAGACCGTGGAGGGGTCGAGAGAAGAGGTAGTGAGGTAGAGCTGGGTGTCGTCAGCGAACATGTGGAAACTGACGCTGTGTTTTCGGATGATGTCGCCAAGGGGCAGCATGTAGATGAGAAATAGGAGGGGGCCAAGGATAGAGCCTTGGGGGACACCAGAGGTAACGATGCGGGAGTGGGAAGAGAAGCCATTGCAGGTGATTCTCTGGCTACGATTAGATAGATAAGAATGGAACCAGGCGAGTGCGGTCCCACCCAGCTGGACCACGGTGGAGAGGCGTTGGAGAAGGATGGAGTGGTCAACCGTGTCAAAGGCTGCAGACAAGTCAAGAAGGATGAGGAGGGATAGTTTATCTTTGTTACAGTCACTAAGGATGTCATTTGTGACTTTGATGAGAGCCGTTTCGGTACTGTGACAGGGGCGGAAACCTGATTGGAGGGATTCAAACATGGAATTGCAGGAAAGATGGGCACGGATTTGGGAGGTGACAACACGTTCAAGGACTTTGGAGAGGAAAGGGAGGTTGGAGATGGGGCGGTAGTTTGCAAGGACGGCGGGGTCAAGGGTTGTTTTTTTGAGGAGAGGGGTGATGGCAGATTTGAGGGAGAGGGGGACAGTACCTGAGGAGAGAGAACCGTTAACAATATCGGCTAACATGGGAGCCAGAAAAGGAAGTTGGGTGGTCAGCAGTTTGGTTAGAATAGGATTGAGGGAGCAGGAGGTGGGTCTCATGGACAAGATGAGCGCAGAGAGATCATGAGGGGAGATCGGAGAGAAACTGGAGAAAGAGGTGAGTTCAGGGCTGGGGCAGGGGGGAATCTTAGAGGAAGTTTGGCCCAGTGGGCGAGGGGAAGGAAGGGAAGTGGCAGAGGCAGCTGATCGGGTGGTCTCAATCAAAGAAGTCCATGAGCTCCTCACACTTGTTGTCGGAGGTGAGGGTGGAGGAGACAGGGGAGAGGGGTTTAAGAAGACAGTTAGCAGCAGAGAATAGGAGCCAGGGTTTATCTTTGCATTCCAGAATGATTCTGGAATAGTGAGCAATTTTGGCAGATGAGAGCTTGACCCAATAATGCTTTGTGGTCCAGCCAGATCTGGCGGTGAATGGCTAAACCAGTTGTCCGCCATATCCGTTCAAGTCTGCATCCCTTGGACTTAAGGGAGCGAAGATGAGAGCCGTACCAGGGGAGCGGCCAGGGTGAGAGAGAGTAATTGTTTTAGTACGGACTAGGGTATCAAAGGTGGTGGTGAAGGTGTGGTTGAGCAAATCGGTAGCTGCAGAAATGTCATGGTGAATGGAGGGCCAGAGGCTGCACAGTTGGGATTTCATAAGTGCAGTTGGGAGAGTTTTTTCCCGGGGCGGATACAGAAGGAAGTAGGGTTGGCTGGGGGGGTGGGGGTGGAAGGGGGATGTGGGTGGAGAGCGATACGAGGAAGTGGTCAGAGATGGCCTTATCTGTGATTTGACACGATGGGAGTAGCAAGGCCACGAGAGATGGCAAGGTCGAGGGGGTGGCGGTGAATATGGGTTGGGGAGTTTAAATGGAGGGACAGATTAAGGGAGGATAGGAGGCTAGTGAACTCAGAGGAGAGAGAGCATGATGAATTGAGAAGAAGGTTGAAATCACCGAGGATGAGAAGTCATTCGGTGCAGAGGCTGAGGGAGAAGAGCAGTGAAGCTATCTCAGTAATAACATTTTGATGGTATTTGGGTGGGCGGTAGAGAACAAGAATTTTAAATGAGGCAAGAGGGGTGGAATAAGGTGAGCTGCTCAAAGGAGGACAAACTGCTGGAGGAATAGGGGGAGAGACCAAGGTGTGATTTGGTGATGAGAGCCACACTGCCACCACGGCGGTCTGAGTGGGGCAAGTGGTGGAAGGTATAGCCAGGTGGGGAGGCTTCATTTAAGGGTAAGGTGTCATCACCCCTCAACCAAGTTTCCGTCAGGGCCATGATGTCGATGCAGTCATCCACGATAAGCTCATGGATGGCAAGGGCATTGTACGCAAGTGAACGGACATTCTGGAGGGAGATGTGGAGAGGGTCGTTGATGGCTGCCCCACTGCCAGCATCCACAGGGTCAGCGCTGGGGGGGGTGAGTAGGAGATTGGCAAGATTTGCCCCCAGTGGGCGCGATGGGCGGTAAGGTCGGCGAGAGAGTAGGATGGGACAGTTGGGGTTGCTGCTTGTCAGGCGGCAGCGACGAGTGCCTCGATGGGCCCTTCGGAGGATGCCAAGAGAGGCACAGAGGGAAGCTGTGGGCTTATCTAAGAGGGAGTCAAGCCTGGGACGGCGCCAGAAGAGAAGGAAGGTCAAAGAGTAATGAAGGATTGGGGTAGGGATTTGGGAGGGCAGAGTATCAGAGGAGAGATGAAAGGAGGCATGACAACAGGAGAGTGCGGTCAGGGAGGGATAGAGAGAAAAGGAAAATAGGGGGGGAAAAGTAGAATGGCTCGGGTCCGGAGTAGCAGCCAAAGTGCGCACTCGAAACACACGGGAAAAGCTCAGGTTACATAGGCCTGTTTAACTCTAATCATTAATGGAATACCTATTTCCTGGTAGCAGGGAATAGGTTGGGGACAATAGCAGGGAGACCAGGGTCAAAGTCAGAGGTCCCATGGAAGGACAAGCCGATGTAAGCAGGATGGGGCCGGTACGGAGCATCGATGAACCGCTGTCCAAAGCAGGTGAGTGAAGTCCAGAAGCTATTTGAAGGGTAGAGAGTTCGGGGATGGAGGTTATTGCCGTGGGAATGAGAGTCGGTAGCGATGCAGAAAGATGATGGCTAAATTGACACAAGTTGGAGGTCACCGTAGATCAAAGTGGCGGAGAAAAAGTAAAACCATAAACCAGTGACCAGCAAAGCTGAAAACCGATAGAACGAGTCACCGGACAGCAAGTGGAGCAACAGCTGCTACCTACAAGCCCGCAGAGCTGAAAAACCAGTAGAACCCGTTCAGACACACAGCCGGAAGTTTAAAGGTAAAAAGATTTTTGCAGCAGAGATAGACACACAACAGTTAAGTCTTAGTGTAATCCAGTGCAGAAACATAGTGTAATCCAATGTAGTTCAAAGCAAAACGTAGTCTAGATGTCCAGAGAAGTCCAGGAGATCGGAAACTAATTTGACAAAAGAATTCCGCAGCTTCAGACTTGAAGTGACTGAAAAGCAGAGCAGCGCCACAGCCGCTGAGTCAAACCGTGTCGTCAATGAAGTCTTGTCCGCGAGGAATCCAGTGATGGTCAAGTTTCAGCAGAGTTCCAGCAGTTGAAGGAGCTCAGTGAGAACAAAAGACGCCGGGGGATGGGCAGTGGACTCTGCAGGGGGAGCTTGGATGCTGCCTGGCCTGCTGAGTTTTTCCAGCGTTTTCTGTTGTTACTTTAAACTTGTAGTTTGGGCTGAAATGCCTTCACTATCAGAGGCAGGGTATCTTAAGCATTAGAAGAAAGGGCAAAGGATGGCAGTGGATGACCATGGATACAGTTGAAGAGTACAGCAGCTCAGAAAGGGACTGCCAGCCCAGGAGCCATCTTGAAAAAAAATCAGCCCTTAACCTTCTATATTCCTAGTTTATGTAATGTCTCCTCATAATCTAACCCTTGAAGCCCTGGTAACATTCTGGTGAATCTGCGCTGTACTCCTTCCAAGGCCAATATATTCTTTCTAAGGTGCGGTGCCCAGAACTGTACACCGTGCCCCAGATGTGGTCTAACCAGGGCTTTGTATAGCTGTAGCAAAACTTCCTCCCCTTTATATTCTAGCCCTCTAGTTATAAAGGCTAAAATTCCATTAGTCGTTTTAATATAACATAAGAAATAGGAGCAGGAGCAATGTTCCCTCTAATCTTGTTGTTGTATTGAAAAGCCGTCTGCGTTGGTTCCTAGGATCATGGCTGAACTTCTCCTTCAATTCCACTTTCCCGCCCGATCCCCATATCACTTGATTTCCTTAGTGCCCAAACAATCTGTCGATCTCAGTCTTGAATATACACATCGACTGAGCATCCACAACCCTCTGGTGTAGAGAATTCCAAAGATTCACAATGCTCTGAGTGAAGAAATATCTCCTCATCTCACTCCTAAATGGCTGACCCCATATCCTAAGACTATGACCTCTAGTTCTAGACTCTCCAGCCAGGGGAAACAACCTCTCAGCATCTACCCTGTCAAGCCCTCTTAGAATCTTGTATGTTTCAATGAGATCACCTTATTCTTCTAAACTCCAGAGAGTATAGGCCCATTCTACTCGATCTCTCCTCATAGCACAACCCTCATCCCAGGAATCAATCTAGTGAACCTTCGTTATACCCCCTCTAAGGCAAGTATATCCTTCCTTGGGTACGGAGACCAAAACTGTACACAGTACTCCAGGTGTGGTCTCACCAAAGCCCGATTATAATTGCAGCAAGACTTCCTTACTCTTCTTGTACTCGAACCCCTTTGCAATAAAGGCTAACATACAATTTGCCTTTCTAATTGCTTGCTGTACCTGCTTGTTAACTTCCTGTGATTTGTGTACAAGGACACCCAAATCCCTCTGAATACTAACATTTACTAGTCTCTCATCTTTTAAAAAATATTCTGCTTTTCCATTCTTACTACCAAAATGGATATTTTCACACTTCCCCAGATTACACTCCATCTGCCACCTACTTGTCCACTCACTTAACTGGTCTATATCCCTTTGCAGCCTCTTTACGTCCTCCTCACAGCTTACTTTCCCACCTAGCTTTGTATCGTCCGCAAACTTGGATACATTGCACTCGGTCCCCTCATCGAAATCATTGATCTAGATTGTAAATAGCTGAGGCCCAAGCACTGATCTTTGCGGCACTCGTAGTTACACCCTGCCATCCCCCAAATGATCCGTTTATTCCCACTCTCTGTTCATTAACCAATCCTCAATCCATGCTAATATGTTACCCCAATCCCATGAGCCCTAATATTATGTAACAACCTCTTGTGTGGCACCTTATCGAATGCTTTTTGAAAATCTAAATACAGTACTGGTTCCCCCTTATCTACCCTGCTAGTTACATCCTCAAAAAACTCTAATAGATTTGTCAAACATGATTTCCCTTTCATAAAACCGTGTTGACTTTGTAATCATATTGTGATTTTCCAAGTGTCCTGTTACACATCCTTAATAATAGATTCTAGCATTGTCACTATTACTGATGTCAGGCTAACTGGCCTATAGTTCCCAGTTTTCTTTCTTCCTCTCTTGAATAGCGGGATTACATTTGCTACCTTCCAATCCACTGGGACCGTTCTTTTTTTGTACCCGACGACTACATTTTAGTGATCTGTATACGTGGACACCGAAATCTCTTTGGACCTCCACTGTTCTTAGCTTTTCACCATTTAAAAAATACTCGCATCTATCTTTTTTTGGTCCAAAATGGATGACCTCACACTTGCCTGCATTGAAATCCATCTGCCAGTTTTGCCCATTCACTTAATCTATCAATGTCTATTTGTAATTTTATGCTCCTGTCTACACTACTTACTATGCCACCAAACTTTGTGTCATCAGCAAACTTGGATATATGGCTCTTTCTTGTGTTATCTAAGTCATTAATAAATATAGTGAATAGTTGAGGCCCCAACACATCCTTGTGAGACACCACTAGTCACTTCCCTCCATTATTCCTACTCTCTGTCTTCCACTGCCTAACCATTCTCCTAACCAGCCAATAATTTGCCTTCAATTACATGAGCTTTAATTTTAGCTAATAGTCTCTTGTGTGAAACCTTATCGAATGCCTTCTGGAAGTCCATATAAACAACATCTATCGACATTCCCCTGTCTACTGCTTTAGTTACAACTTCAAAATATTCAATTAGGCTTGTTAGACGTGACCTACCTTTTACAAAGTAGATTGGAGCACTTGTAAATGAGGCCGGGACCTGCTCCCCCCCTCGTTTCACTGTGGCTGTTCAATTGCTGCATTATCCAGCTGATATGGTGTAGCCAGAATATGCCACACAGATTAAAGATGGTTCCCACCGACGGGCCCTCTGGAGTTGCCGGGGTTTCTGTGCGATGGTTCCTAACATCTCTTTACTTCTCAAACAGGCTCAGCTCCAAGACTGGAGAATGGTGCAGGTGGGTGGTGTTTATGAAGCTGACCACGACTAGGCTTTACATCTTCCAAGCCTTATTAGGAACATAGGAACCGGAGTAGACCATTTAGTCCCTCACGCCTGTTCCGCTGTTCAATTAGATCATGGCTCATCTGTACCTTAACTCCATCTACCCATCTTGGTTCTGTAATCCTTAATACCCTTACCTAACAAAATCTATCCATCTCTGTTTTGAAATTTTCAATTGACCCCCAGCCTCAACAGCTTTTTGGGGAGAGAGTTCCAGATTTCCACCACCCTTTGTGTGAAGGAGTGCTTCCTGACAACACCCCCTGACGGCCTAGCTCTAATTTTAAGGTTATGCCCTTTGTTCTGCACTTCCCCCATTAGTGCCTCATAAGTTGATGATTGTACCATGTGGTATACTGGGCCAGAGAGGTCAGGTAGGCCCCAGTCTCCATCTCCGCTCTTTCCTGTTAACTGGTCTGAAGTGGAGTGGCATCAGGAAAACTTCAGTTGGCCTCTGTCCCTAAGTTAGTGCCCAGCACCTTCTCCCAATCTCAATGGAACACAAGATGTCCAAGCCATGTAGGTCCCAGTGTCCATCACAGGGCTGTGCTGTTACTCGGCTCCAGTGGTCCTCACGGCTCCTGGGTTTGGGTGGGAAGCAAATCAGTCGGGATTCCCACTCCTAATCATGGGTCAACCCCTACTAGAACATGCATGAGTGACACATTTGTGACTGGAAGGCTGTTTCCAGTGGGGTTCTGCAGGGCTCAGTACTAGGTACCTTGCTTCTTGTGGTATATATAAATGATTTAGACTTCAATGTAGGGGGCATGATTAAGAGGTTTGCAGATGATACAAAAATTGGCCATGTGGTTGATCGTGAGGAAGAAAGCTGTCGACTGCAGGAAGACTTCAATGGACTGGTCAGGTGGGCAGAACAGTGGCAAATGGAATTCAATCTGGAGGTAAAGTGTGAGGTAATGCATTTGGGGAGGGCTAACAAGGCAAGGGAATACACAATAAATGGTAGGATACTGAGAAGTGTAGAGGAACAGAGGGACCTTGGAGTGCACGTCCACAGATCCCTAAAGGTAGCAAGACCGGTAGATAAGGTGGTCAAGAAGGCATACGGGACGCTTTCCTTTATTAGCTGAGGCAGGGAGGTTATGCTTGAACTGTATAAAACACTAGTTATGCCACAGCTAGAGTACTGCTTACAGTTCTTGTCACCACATTACAGGAAAAATGTGATTGCACTAGAGAGGGTACAGATGAGATTTACGAGGGTGTTGCCAGGACTGGAGAATTTTAGCTATGAGGAAAGATTGGATAGGCTGGGGTTGTTTTCTTTGGAACAGAGGAGGCTGAGGTGAGATTCAATTGAGGTGTATAAAATTGAGGGGCTGATAGTGGCTAGGAAGGACCTATTTCCCTTAGCAAAGAGGTCAATAACCAGGGGCATAGATTTAAAGTAATTGGTAGAAGGATTAGAGGGGAGTTGAGAACTTTTTTCACCCAGAGTGTGGTGGGGATCTGGAACTCACTGCCTGACAGGGTGGTCGAGCCAGAAACCCTCAAGTGCATATCCAAGTACTTTTTAAATGTGAAGTGCCGTAACCTACAGGGCTACAGACCAAGAGCTGGAAAATGGGATTAGGCTGGATAGCTCTTTTTTGGCCGGCACTGACAATGAGCTGAATGGCCTCCTGTGCCATAAATTTGAGTGCATGTGGATATCCAATGAGGACATGGTCTGGCTCAGCTAAAGTGCCTAATCCCTCATGGTAGAAAATCCACTGACTTGGCTGTCTAGGCTTACACAAGAAGAATAACCAGTTAGACAAGATACTGGCACGCCAAATATTGGTACACCAGGTATTGATACACTAGGCATTGGAACTGTGCTCCAAGTATAGGTATTGTTACGCCAGTTTTTAGTACTGGCACACTTGGTGTTGCTGTCTAGGTGTTGCAGCACCGACACAAGCCTATCTTTTCCCTTCAGATGGTGCCTCAGCTCTGTCTGCCGCAGTCGGTACTGAACCTGTGTCTCTACTTCCAGCTCCTCTCCAAGTTTCATTTGAACAGTTCTTTCTCCTCACACTTTATTTTTCTCTTACAGGGGAACATGAGCCGAGGGAACAGTCTGTTTTTCCGGAAGGCTCCGGCTGGACGGATGTACGCACTTGACCAGAAACGATTTGTGTAGATGCATGTGGCGAGGAGCTGTGAATGGGGGGGATGGTGGGGGAGTCTGATTTGTATCATTTTGTTTACAATGACGTACCTTCAGTTTTTAATGATGTATTGTTGATCCACACTGGCACAATGTGTTATTTTATGATGGAATGAGATGCTCTGATTTAAAAAGGAAACCCTTTTATTTTAATTCCCTGTTACCCAGCGGTTTGTACAACGGGCGGTCTTTGTGGGGGGGAGGCGCAGTATGAGGGCCGTGTCCCTGGGGATGGGGCACTCCGAGTCTCTTCCCCCTCCCCCCTCAACATCCCAGCACCGTTCCAATAAAATCTTGCTGATCCTGCCTGCTCTTCCCAGTATTGGTGAACAAAATGGGGGCGGGGGTTGGAATGGGCTCTCGGTTATCACAGTTACTCGCCGTCCACGTCCACCAGCATCATAAGTCTGTCTTACTGGCGCGGGAAGTACCTGGCACTCCTGGGAGGGGTGCAGTTTAAAATCCCTGGCCCACTCTGCTGTCCTGCAACAGCTGGGTAAGAGTGAGAGAGGAAGGTTCTGTACTCGATCGCTCACTGCCTCTGCCCCTTTTAGTAGCTGGGATTTCAACGGCAACTGTTTAATAGAGACGAGATCTCCGAGGGACCATGTGCTGAAGGCGATGCTCACCCCACTCCTCACCAGGAGGCAGGGAGACAGTACCGAAGACACAGTGTACCTCACCACCGTGCTCAGTCTTCCTGTCTGGGCCCGAGCAATGAGCGTTGGCTGGCTGTTGGACCACTGAAGCATCGCAGCCAAGCCCAATCCTGTCCCCCACACTTTCCAGCAGGATGTGCTGCATAATGATCAGGAGCTGGGACGCTGGCTGGTTGCCCACCCCACCCCCGACAGGCGCACAGACCAATTCTAGCAGTAGAACTGCAGGCAGGGCCGCGATCGGCTAACTTCGCACAAGACCATTGATCTCTCCTGGGCTCTTGTGATCTTCATTGGCTCAGTATGGCACCGGGCGATGCATGTACCCTTTGGACCAGCAAGGAGAGACAGGGCACGTTCTATTTGTAAATTGATTCGCTTTTTTTTTTCTAATCCCGTAACCAAGACTCTAATCGGCCGACACCAGGTGGGGAGCCGGCTGATGTGAACATTTCCAAACCTGCTACTTCAACCCCTAGGACAGTCCTGCCTGCAGTGACTGTCCACTACCAGCAGTGGGCAGTGCTGTCCAGTCTCTGGTGCCCCTCTCAGACTGAGGTACTATAGAGAGCAGTAAAGCAGGCCTGTATAACTAGGATTCATTAACTGCCATATGTTGAAGTCTATTCAATAAAGCAGGTTTGTGCAGCACTGAATTTTCCTATAATGTATCATATTCTGACAGTGGCTCCTCTCCAGGCTATAGAGTCTGGTCAAACTCTAAACCACTTTGCTTGTTCCATAAATGTAATCCTGCTGAGTTCAGTTTAGAAAGACTGCGTCTTAAGCTAATTAAAATGTTTGATTCCAGTACAAATGAGACAATTTCTGCCTCTTCCCAACTCAGTACAGCCCCGAGTTTGGAGCTTGCATTTCCCTCTTTAAGCTGACAGGTCAATCTCATCAGGAAATGAGAACAGTCCCAGCGCCTGTCACTGTCATCTTCTACATCCACCTGTACAGGTAGATCAGGGCTCGATGTAAAGCCTCAGCTCTCAGTGACCGCTAGAGATATGTTGTGGAGCACCTGGCCAGCACACAATGAAAGTTGATTCGCTCTATGGAGAGAGGGGCCGGGTATTTTAATGGGAACTTCCATCAACCTAATGTGAATTAGGAAACCCCAGGTGGTTTGGAATGGCAAGTTGGTAAATGGAATCGATGACTAAGTGACAAGTGGTCGTGCTTATTGCAAACTGCTATTTGTAAGTGACCCAGATAACATACAAGAAATGGAAGTGGTGCCCCCTCCCTGTAGCACAGCGACCACACCATGACGTTCAACATGATCTGGGCTTCTGAAACACAAAAGACCAGGAGCCAGGTATCTAACTTTAAAAAGGGGTAATGTTGGATAAATTAG
This sequence comes from Squalus acanthias, assembly GCA_030390025.1. Taxonomy (NCBI): domain Eukaryota; kingdom Metazoa; phylum Chordata; class Chondrichthyes; order Squaliformes; family Squalidae; genus Squalus; species Squalus acanthias. Next base: position 117,992 of record JASTWF010000311.1, on the reverse strand, counting down.
GGGAGGATGTTCAGGAACACCTCTGTTGGGGGACAAGTGAAACACCTTTTAAAGGCATAATGCCAAGCATGCATGTGGCAGAAATACTTAAAACCAGCAAGTACAGATGAAACAAACCTGATTTTAAATGGATTAATAAAGAAATCAAAAGTGAAAGAGAAAAAATCATGTACAAATCCTGCAGAATACAAGAACATGCAGAACCACATTAAATGGATGTTGAGGGACAAAGATGAGAAGAGCAGAGCTGCAGACAAGTTCTTTCAATACTGCAACATAAGAGGGTAGACAGAAGAGGAGAGAATCATAAAAGATACAAATGGGCTTGAAACAGGATGAGCACTTAGTAGTAAATATTGTGAATGACTACTTCAAGAATTCACAAGCCCTCTTTCTTCCCCCCCCCCCCCCCCCCCCTGCCGCAAGTAACTCGAGCAGAATGAACGAGGGATATAAATGAGTTGGAAGTACTCGACATGCCAGAAAGGCTCAAAAGCTAATGCATCTCATTATAGATGGCATTTATTCAACAGTTCTGAAGAGAAACTAGGTGGGAAATTTGTGAAGCAATACCAAATATTATGAGGGAGTTATGGGACACTGGGAATGTGCAAGTCGATAGGAAACAGACCAATGTGGTGCCCATATTCAGACACTGATTAAATAGAGAGCCATGAGTCTTACTTTAATCACATGAAATCTGTACAGTAATAACCTAGCAATCAGGATGGATTTAGAAGGGGGGGGGGGATCCTGCATGACCCAGATCCTCAACTTCTTTAACAAAGTGACTTCCCAAATGGACTGTGGAAAGCCCGACGAAGAGGTGTAACTGAGACTGACTTCAGAAGATATGTGACAAAATTCCACATAGAATCATACAGCACAAGAGGCCATTTGGCCTGTTGTACCTGTGCTGGCTCTTTGGAAAAAGCTGTTCAATATAGTCCCCCATAACCCTGCAAATTAGTCCTCTTCAAGGACATGTCCATTGCTTTTCGAAAGTTCCTATGGTATCTGCTTCCACCATCCTTTCAGGTAGTGCGTTCCAGATCATAACCCTCCATGTGAAATCATTTCCCCTCTCGTTCCTTTGCCAATTATTTTAAATCTGTGACCTCTGGTTACCGACCCGCTTCCCAGAGGAAACAGTTTCTCCTTACTTGTTCTATCAAAACCCCTCATAACTTTGAATACCTCTATATGGTCTCCCCTTAACCTTCCCTGCTCAAAGGAGAACAATCCAAGCTCTCCACATATCTGAAGTCCCTCATTCCTGGTAAACCTCCTCTACCCCCTCTCCAAGGCCTTGACATACGAACATAAGAAATAGGAGCAGGAGTAGGCCATTTGGCCCCTTGAGCCTGCTCCACCATTTAATGAGATCATGGCTGATCTGATCTTGGGCTCAGCTCCATTTCCCTGCCCACTCCCTATAACCCATCACTCCCTTATTGTTTAAAAATCTATCTCCACCTTAAATGTATTCAATGACCCAGCCTCCACAGCTCTCTGGGGCAGAGAATTCCACAGATTTACAACCCTCAGAGAAGAAATTCCTCCTCATCTCAGTTTTAAATGGGCGACCCCTTATTCTGAAACTATGCCCCCCAGTTCTAGATTCCCCTATGCATCTCTGCATCTACCTTGTCGAGCCCCCTCGGTATCTTATGTTTCAATAAGATCCCCTCTCATTCTTCTAAACTCCAATGAGTATAGGCCCAACCTGCTCAACCTTTCTTCATAAGACAACCCCTTCATCTCCGGAATCAACCTCGTGAACCTTCTCTGAACTGCCTCCAATGCAAGTATATCCCTCCTTAAATAAGGAGACCAAAACTGTACGCAGTACTCCAGGTGTGGTCTCACCAATACCCTGTACAGATGTAGCAGGACTTCCCTGCTTTTATACTCCAACCACCTTGCAATAAAGGCCAACATTCCATTTGCCTTGCTGATTACTTGCTGTACCTGCATGCTAACTTTTTTGTGTTTCATGCACAAGGACCCCCAGGTCCCTCTGTACTGCAGCATTTTGTAATCTCCCATTTAAATAATAATTTGCTTTTTTATTTTTCTTACCAAAGTGGATAACCTCACTTTCCCACATTATACTCCATCTGCCAAATGTTTGCCCACTCACTTAGCCTGTTTATATCCCTTTGCAGACTCTTTGTGTCCTCTTCACAACTTGCTTTCCCACCTATCTTTGTATCAGCAAACTTGGCTACATTACACTCGGTCCCTTCATCCTAGTCATTAATATAGATTGTAAATAGTTGAGGCCCCAGCACTGATTCCTGTGGCACCCCACTAGTTACCATTTGCCAACCGGAAAATGACCCATTTATCCCGACTCTCTGTTTTCTGTTAGTTAGTCAATCCTCTATCCATGCTAATATATTACCCCCAACCCCGTGAGCTCTTATCTTGTGTAATAACCTTTTATGCGGCACCTTATCGAATGCCTTCTGGACATCCAAATACACCACATCCACTGGTTCACCTTTATCCACCCTGCTCGTTACATCCTCAAAGAACTCCAGCAAATTTGTCAAACATGATTTCCCTTTCATAAAACCATGCTGACTCTGCTTGACTGTATTATGATTTTCTAAATGTCCTGCTACTGCTTCCTTAATAATGGACTCCAGCATTTTCCCAATGACAGATGTTAGGCTAACTGGTCTATAGTTTCCTGCTTTCTGTATCCCTCCCTTCTTAAATAGGGACGTTACATTTGCGGTTTTCCAATCCGCTGGGACCTCTCCAGAGTCCAGGGAATTTTGGTAGATTACAAGCAATGCATCCACTATCTCTGCAGCCACTTCTTTTAAGACCCTAGGATGCAGGCCATCAGGTCCAGGGGACTTATCGACCTTTCGTTCCATTATTTTACCAAGTACTTTTTCTTTAGTGATATTGATTGTTTTAAGAGCTCCTTGATTATGTGTTATTGGGATGGTTTTAGTGTCTTCTACCGTGAAGACTGATACAAAATATTTGTTCAAAGTCTCTGCCATTTCCCTGTTCCCCATTATTAATTCCCCAGTCTCATCCTCTAAGGTACCAACGTTTACTTCAGCTGCTCTCTTCCTTTTTATATACCTGTAGAAGCTCTTACTGTCTGTTTTTATATTTCTTGCTAGTTTACTCTCATAATCCATCTTCTTATTTTTTTAGTTGTCCTTTGCTGGTTTTTTTAAATTTCCCAATCCTCTGGCCTTCCACTAATCTTGGCAACATTGTATGCCTTTGTTTTCAATTTGATACCATCCTTTACTTAGTTAGCCACGGATGGTGCTCCCTTCTCTTAAAATCTTTCCTTCTCACTGGAATATATTTTTGTTGAGTTATGAAATATCTCCTTAAATGTCTGCCATTGCTCATCAACCGTCTTACCCTTTAATTTATTTTCCCAGTCCACTTTAGCCAACTCTGCCTTCATACCTTTGTAATTGCCTTTATTTAAGATCAGGACACTGGTTTGAGACCCAACTTTCTCACCCTCCAATTGAATTTGAAATTCAACCATGCTATGATCACTCTTTCCTAGAGGATCCTTTACTATGAGATCATTTATTAATCCTGTCTCATTACATAGTACCAGATCTAAGATAGCCTGCTCCCTGGTTGGTTCCACAACGTATTGCTCTAGGAAACCATCCCGGATACATTCTATGAACTCTTCCTCAAGGCTACCTTGGCCAATTTGATTTGTCCAATCAATATGAAGATTAAAATCGCCCATGATTATTGCTGTACCTTTCTTACAAGCCTCCATTATTTCTTGATTTATACTCTGTCCAACAGTGTAGCTACTGTTAGGGAGCCTATAGACTATGCCCACCAGTGACTTCTTTCCCTTATTATTTCTTATCTCCACCCAAACTGATTCTACATCTTGCTCTTCTGAGCCAATATCATTTCTCACTACTGCACTGATCTCATCCTTTATTAACAGAGCTACACCACCTCCTTTTCCTTTCTGTCAACCTTCCTAAAGTGTGGTGCCTAAAATTGTACACAATACACCAGCTGAGGCCTAACCAGTGATTTGTAACAGTTCAGCATGACTTCCTTGTTTTTGTATTTAATGCCCCTATTTACAAAGCCAAGTATCCCATACATTTTCTTAACTGCCTTGTCAACTTTCCTTGTCACCTTCAAGGATTTATGAATATGCACCTCCAGGTCCCTCCTCAAAATCGGACCATTTAGATTATACTGCCTCTCCATGTTGTTTCTCCCAAAGTGTATCACTTATCAGCATTAAATTGCATCTGCCCATTTCACCAGTCTGTCTATGTCCTCCTGAAGTCTGCTGCTATCCTGCTCACTATTTACTACGTTGCCAAGTTTTGTATCATTCGCAAACTTTGCAATTGTACTCCCTATACCCATGTCCAGGTCACTTATATATAGAAAAACATATATAAGAAAAGCAATGATCCTAATACTGACCACTGGGAGACCCCACTGCAATCTTCTCCAGTCAGAAAAAAGATCTGTTCATCACTACTCTCTGCCTCCAATCCTTCAGCCAATTACGTACCCAAATTACCACCGTTACATGGATCTACCCACCCATTCAATCTCCTCCCACAGCCCATGTACACTCTCCCCTATCATGAACTCCACCCACCCATTCAATCTCCTTGCACAGCCCATGTACACTCTCCCCTATCATGAACTCCACCCACCCATTTAATCTCACTCCACAGCCCATGTACACTCCCCTATCATGGACTCCACCCACCCATTTAATCTCACTCCACAGCCCATGTACACTCCCCTATCATGGACTCCACCCACCCATTTAATCTCACTCCACAGCCCATGTACACTCCCCTATCATAGACTCTACACAACCATTTAATTTCTTCTAACTACAACAAGAAACTCAATCTGAGAAAAAGAAATGGTCTCTGTTGTTGACTGACTGACTGGAGCAATGCAAAGACTTCCAATTTGATACCTTAATTAACTGTCAGAGGTGCCATCTTTCAAATGAGACGTTAAACCGAGACCCCGTCTACCCTCTTTGTGGGTGTAAAAGATTCCACGGCATTACTTTTGAACAGAGCTGTGGAGTTCTCCCTGGTGTCCTGGCCAATTTTTAACCCTCAACCGACATCCCTAAAACAGATTATCTGGTCATTTATCGGAGTGCTGATTATGGGATCTTGCTGTGTGCAAATTGGCTGCCGCGTTTCATAAGTACCATAAAAATGTTATTACTGCAGTATCTTCACTGCTTTCTTCCCTCAGCCTCTACACCGAGCGACTTCTCATCCTCGGTGATATTGATCTCCATCTCAATTCATCATGCTCTCTCTCCTCTGAGTTCACTACCCTCCTATCCTTTCTTAATCTCTCCCTCCATGTAAATGCCTCAACCCATATTCACAGCCACCCCCTCGACCTTGCCATCTCTTGTGGCCTCGCTACTCCCATCATGTCAATCGTAGATAAAGCCATCTCTGACTACTTACAATTACCCTCTCTCACCCTGGCTGTTCCCTCTGGTACAGCCCTCAGCTTCGCTCCCTTAAGTCCAAGGGACACAGACTTGAATGGATATGACGGACAACTGGTTTAGCCATTCACCGCCAGATCTGGCTGGACCACATAAAGCACTATTGGGCCCTGCTCTCGTCGGCCAAAACTGCTCACTATTCCAGGATCATTCTGGAATGCAAAGATAACTCCCAGCTTCTATTCTATACTGCTAGCCGTCTTCTTAAACCCCTCTCCCAAGTCTCCCCCACCCTCACCTCCAACAACAAGTGTGAGGAGCTAATGGACATCTTTGACTCTAAGATTGAGACCATCTGATCAGCTGCCTCTGCCGCTTCCCTTCCTTCCCCTAACCCACCGGGCCAAACTTGCACTAAGGATCACCCCTGCCCTAGCCCTGAACTCGCATCTTTCTCCAGTTTCTCTCCAATCTCCCCTCATGACCTCTCCGTGCTCATCTTGTCTATGAGACCCTATACCCACCAAACTGCTGACCATTCCCATGTTAGCTGATATTGTTAACGGTTCTCTGTCCTCAGGTACTGTCCCCCTCTCCCTCAAATCTGCCGTCATCACCCCTCTCATCAAAAAAACAACTCTTGACCCCTCCATCCTTGCAAACTACCGCCCCATCTCCAACCTCCCTTTCCTCTCCAAAGTCCTTGAATGTGTTGTCGCCTCCAAAATCCGTGCCCATCTTTCCCGCAACTCCATGTTTGAATCCTTCCAATTAGGTTTCCACCCCCTGCCACAGTACCGAAACGGCTCTCATCAAAGTCACAAATGACATCCTTTGTGACTGTGACAAAGGTAAACTATCCCTCCTCGTCCTTCCTGACTTGTCTGCAGCCTTTGACCACTCCATCCTTCTCCAACGCCTCTCCACCATCGTGGGACTGCACTCGCCTGATTCCATTCTTATCTATCTAATCGTAGCCAGAGAATCACCTGCAACGGCTTCTCTTCCCGCTCCCGCATCGTTACCTCTGGTGTCCCCCAAGGATCTATCCTTGGCCCCCTCCTATTTCTCATCTACATGCTGCCCCTTGACGACATCATCCGAAAACAGTGTCAGTTTCCACATGTACGCTGACGACACCCAGCTCTACCTCACTACCTCTTCTCTCGACCCCTCCACGGTCTCTAAATTGTCAGACTGCTTGTCCGACATCCAGTTCTGGATGAGCAGGAATGTTCTCCAATTAAATATTGGGAAGATCGAAGCCATTGTTTTCGGACCCCGCCACAAACTCCATTCCCTAGCCACTGACTCCAGCCCTCTCCCTAACATCTGTCTGAGGCTGAACCACACTGTTCGCAACCTTGGTGTCATATTTGACCCTGAAATGGGCTTCCGACCACATATCCGCAGCATAACAAAGACCGCCTACTTCCACCTCCGTAACATCGCCCATCTCCACCCTTGCCTCAGCTCATCCGCTGCTGAAACCCTCATCCATGCCTTTGTTACCTCTAGACTTGACTATTCCAACGCTCTCCTGGCTGGCCTCCCACATTCCACCCTACGTAAACTTGAGGTCATCCAAAACTCGGCTGCCCGTGTCCTAACTCGCACCAAGTCCTGTTCGCCCATCGCCCCTGTGCTCACTGACCTACACTGGCTCCTGGTTAAGCAACGCCTTGATTTCAAAATTCTCATCCTTGTTTTCAAACCCTTCCATAGCCTTGCCCCTCCCTATCTCTGTAATCTCCTCCAGCCCCACAACCCCCCTGAGGTATCTGCACTCCTCTAATTCTGACCTCTTGAGCATCCCTGATTATAATCACTCCACCTTTGGTGGCCGTGCCTTCTGTTGCCTGGGCCCTAAGCTCTGGAATTCCCTGCCTAAACCTCTCCACCTCTCTCTCTTTAAGACAACACTTCAAAAGTCCTTCATTCGTCTTGAGGTGTTTTGGGACGCGATAAAAGGCCCTTCGTCCATCTTCAGCGGGGCTCCCCTTAGGCTTGTCTGATTGACAACCGGCATCGTCCGGCCTGCTCTGCGCCCCCGCCCCGCACCAACATGGCTGACATCGCCCAGTATAAAACATAGCTGCGCCCGCCCCTCACCAACATGGCGGACATCGCCCAGTATAAAACATAGCTGCGCCCGCCCCTCACCAACATGGCGGACATCGCCCAGTATAAAATATAGCTGCGCCCGCCCCTCACCAACATGGCGGACATCGCCCAGTATAAAACATAGCTGCGCCCGCCCCTCACCAACATGGCGGCCGCCGCTCCGCACCAACATGGCGGTCATTCCCCGCACCAACATGGCGGCCGCCGCCCCGCACCAACATGGCGGTAATCCCCCGCACCAACATGGCGGCCCACGCCCCGCAACAACATGGCTGTCCTCCCCCGCACCAAAATGGCGCTTCTCGCCCCGCACCAACATGGCGGCAGCAACAACACTCAGCAGTTTCTAGCAGCACGTGATCCGCTGAGGTAAACGTGTTGACGGATTACCCGCAGATTCGGCACAGGCCGGGATGACCGGGTTAATATGATTGTGGCCGGGCTGGGGCGAGGAGTGCTGGTCGGCAGCGACAACTTCTGGGCGCAACCGGCGGCGATCCCCAGGGGTCAGCGCGGCGGTGCGGACTGGAGCGGAGCGCGGTGGTGAAAGTGCAGCCCGGAGCCGAGCGCCGGGTGTGCGCAGAAAATATGGCGTCTCTGAACGACAGATCGGTGTGGGATGAAGTGGAGGTGAGAGGATAGAGAGAGTGTGAGAGAGGGGGGGAGAGGATAGAGAGAGTGTGAGAGAGGGGGGAGAGGATAGAGAGAGTGTGAGAGAGGGGGGAGAGGACAGAGAGAGTGTGAGAGAGGGGGGAGAGGATAGAGAGAGTGTGAGAGAGGGGGGAGAGGATAGAGAGAGTGTGAGAGAGGATAGAGAGAGTGTGAGAGAGGGGGGAGAGGATAGAGAGAGTGTGAGAGAGGGGGGAGAGGATAGAGAGAGTGTGAGAGAGGGGGGAGAGGATAGAGAGAGTGTGAGAGAGGGGGGAGAGGATAGAGAGATGTGAGAGAGGGGGGAGAGGACAGAGAGAGTGTGAGAGAGGGGGGAGAGGATAGAGAGAGTGTGAGAGAGGGGGGAGAGGATAGAGAGAGTGTGAGAGAGGGGGGAGAGGATAGAGAGAGTGTGAGAGAGGGGGGAGAGGATAGAGAGAGTGTGAGAGAGGGGGGAGAGGATAGAGAGAGTGTGAGAGAGGGGGGAGAGGATAGAGAGAGTGTGAGAGAGGGGGGAGAGGATAGAGAGAATGTGAGAGAGGGGGGAGAGGATAGAGAGAGTGTGAGAGAGGGGGGAGAGGACAGAGAGAGTGTGAGAGAGGGGGGAGAGGATAGAGAGAGTGTGAGAGAGGGGGGAGAGGATAGAGAGAATGTGAGAGAGGGGGGGAGAGGACAGAGAGAGTGTGAGAGAGGGGGGAGAGGACAGAGAGAGTGTGAGAGAGGGGGGAGAGGATAGAGAGAGGGGGGAGAGGATGGAGAGAGTGTGAGAGAGGGGGGAGAGGATAGAGAGAGTGTGAGAGAGGGGGGAGAGGATAGAGAGAATGTGAGAGAGGGGGGAGAGGATAGAGAGAATGTGAGAGAGGGGGGAGAGGACAGAGAGAGTGTGAGAGAGGGGGGAGAGGATAGAGAGAGGGGGGAGAGTATAGAGAGAGTGTGAGAGAGGGGGGAGAGGATAGAGAGAGGGGGGAGAGGATAGAGAGAGTGTGAGAGAGGGGGGAGAGTATAGAGAGAGTGTGAGAGAGGGGGGAGAGGATAGAGAGAGTGTGAGAGAGGGGGGGAGAGGATAGAGAGAGTGTGAGAGAGGGGGGAGAGGATAGAGAGAGTGTGAGAGAGGGGGGAGAGGATAGAGAGAGTGTGAGAGAGTGGGGAGAGGATAGAGAGAGTGAGAGAGGGGGGAGAGGATAGAGAGAGTGTGAGAGAGGGGGAGAGGACAGAGAGAGTGTGAGAGAGGGGGGAGAGGATAGAGAGAGTGTGAGAGAGGGGGAGAGGATAGAGAGAGTGTGAGAGAGGGGGGAGAGGATAGAGAGAGTGTGAGAGAGGGGGGAGAGGACAGAGAGAGTGTGAGAGAGGGGGGAGAGGACAGAGAGAGTGTAGAGAGGGGGGGAGAGGATAGAGAGAGTGTGAGAGAGGGGGGAGAGGATAGAGAGAATGTGAGAGAGGGGGGAGAGGAAGAGAGAGTGTGAGAGAGGGGGGAGAGGACAGAGAGAGTGTGAGAGAGGTGGGAGAGGATAAGAAGAGTGAGGAGGGGAGAGAAGCGGACAGAGAGATGTGAGAGAGGGGGGATGAGGACAGAGAGAGTGTGAGAGAGGGGGG
>JASTWF010000311.1:0-107948 GCA_030390025.1 Squalus acanthias | reverse complement strand
CACACCCAGCCCAGTCGACCCTGCAAAGTCCTCCTCACCAACATCTGGGGACTTGTGCCAAAATTGGGAGAGCTGTCCCACAGACTAGTCAAGCAACAGCCTGACATAGTCATACTCACAGAATCATACCTTTCAGCCAATGTCCCAAACTCCTCCATTACCATCCCTGGGTATGGCCTGTCCCACCGGCAGGACAGACCCACCAGGGATGGCGGCACAGTGGTAAACAGTCGGGAAGGAGTGGCCCTGGGAGTCCTCAACATTGACTCCGGACCCCATGAAGTCTCATGGCTTCAGGTCAAGCATGGGCAAGGAAACCTCCTGCTGATTACCATCTACTGCCCTCCCTCAGCTGATGAATCAGTACTCCTCCATGTTGAACACCACTTGGAAGAAGCACTGAGAGTAGCAAGGGCACAGAATGTACTCTGGGTGGGGGTCTTCAATGTCCATCACCAAGAGTGGCTCGGTAGCACCACTACTGACCGAGCTGGCCGAGTCCTGAAAGACATAACTGCCAGTCTGGGCCTGTGACAGGTGGTGAGAGAACCAACACGAGGGAAAAACCTACTTGACCTCGTCCTCACCAATCTACCTGTTGCAGATACATCTGTCCATGACAGTGTTGGTAGCAGTGACCACCGCACAGTCATTGTGGAGACGAAGTCCCATCTTCACACTGAGGACACCCTCCATCGTGTTGTGTGGCACTACCACCGTGCTAAATGGGATAGATTCAGAACAGATCTAGCAGCTCAAAACTGGGCATTTATGAGGGGCTGTGGGCCATCAGCAGCAGCAGAATTGTATTCCACCACAATCTGTAACCTCATGGCCCGGCATATCCCTCACTCTACCATTACCATCAAGTCAGGGGACCAACCCTGGTTCAATAAGGAGTGTAGAAGAACATGCCAGGAGCAGCACCAGGTGTACCTAAAAATGAGGTGCCAACCTGGGGAAGCTGCAACACAGGACTACATGCATGCTAAAAAGCGGAAACAGCATGCTATAGACAGAGCTAAGTGATCCCACAATCAACGGATCAGATCAAAGCTCTGCAGTCCTGCCACATCCAGTTGTGAATGGTGGTGGACCATTAACCAACTAATGGGAGGAGGAGGCTCCATGAATATCCCCATCCTCAATGATGGTGGAGCCCAGCACATGAGTGCAAAAGACAAGGCTGAAGCATTTGCAACCATCTTCAGCCAGAAGTGCCGAGTGGATGATCCATATTGGCCTACTCCTGAGATCCCCACCATCACAGAAGCCAGTCTTCAGCCAATTCGATTCACTCCACGTGAGATCAAGAAACGGCTGAGCGCACTGGATACAGCAAAGGCTATGGGCCCCGACAACATCCCGGTATCGTGCTGAAGACTTGTGCTCCAGAACTAGCTGCGCCTCTAGCCAAGCTGTTCCAGTACAGCTACAACATTGGCATCTATCCGACAACGTGGAAAACTGCCCAGGTATGTCCTGTCCACAAAAAGCAGGACAAATCCAACCCGGGCAATTACCGCCCCATCAGTCTACTCTCAATCATCAGCAAAGTGATGGAAGGTGTCATTGACAGTGCTATCAAGCGGCACTTACTCACCAGTAACCTGCTCACTGATGCCCAGTTTGGGTTCCACCAAGACCACTCGGCTCCCGACCTCATTACAGCCTTGGTCCAAACATGGACAAAGGAGCTGAATTCCAGAAGTGAGGTGAGAGTGACTGCCCTTGACATCAAGGCAGCATTTGACCGAGTGTGGCATCAAGGAGCCCTAGTAAAACTGAAGTCAATGGGAATCGGGGGGAAAACGCTTCACTGGCTGGAGTCATACCTAGCACAAAGGAAGATGGTGGTGGTGGTTGAAGGTCAATCATCACAGCCCCAGGACATCGCTGCAGGAGTTCCTCAGGGCAGTGTCGTAGGCCCAACCATCTTCAGCTGCTTCATCAATGACCTTCCCTCCAACATAAGGTCAGAAATGGGGATGTTCGCTGATGACTGCACAGTGTTCAGCGCCATTCACAACTCCTCAGATAATGAAGCAGTCCATGCCCGCATGCAACAAGACCTGGATGACGTTCAGGCTTGGGCTGATAAGTGGCAGGTAACATTCGCGCCACAGAAGTGCCAGGCAATGATTATCTCCAACAAGCGAGTGTCTAACCACCTCCCCTTGACATTCAACGGCATTACCATCGCCAAATCCCCCACCATCAACATCCTGGGGGTCACCATTGACCAGAAACTTAACTGGACCAGCCACATAAATACTGTGGCAACAAGAGCAGGTCAGAGGCTAGGTATTCTGCAGCGAGTGTCTCACCTCCTGACTCCCCAAAGCCTTTCCACCATCTACATGGCACAAGTCAGGAGTGTGATGGAATACTCTCCACTTGCCTGGATGAGTACAGCTCCAACAACACTCAAGAAGCTCGATATCATCCAGGACAAAGCACCCCGCTTGATTGGCACCCCATCCACCACCTTAAACATTCACTCCCTCCACCATCGGCGTACCGTAACTGCAGTGTGTACCATCTACAAGATGCACTGCAGCAACTCGCCAAGGCTTCTTCGGCAGCACCTCCCAAACCCGCAACCTCTTCCACCTAGAAGGACAAGGGCAGCAGGCGCATAGGAACACCACCACCTCCAAGTTCCCCTCCAAGTCACACACCATCCTGACTTAGAAGTATATCGCCGATCCTTCATCGTCGCTGGGTCAACATCATGGAACTCCCTACCTAACAGCACTGTGGGAGTACCATCACCACACGGACTGCAGCGGTTCAAGAAGGTGGCTCACCACCACCTTCTCAAGGGCAACTAGGGATGGGCAATAAATGCTGGCTTTTCCAGCGACGCCCACATCCCATAAACGAATTTTAAAAAAGCAGTGATCATTTACACAATTTTAGTATTGGAATGGTAACAAGTGATGAATTGTACCAGTAACATACTGGACTGGTATCAGTGACTGTGGTTATTTTTGCTGTGGAGCTATTTATTCTTTCTGCTCAGTTGTATATTGAGATAGTAACAAGGCAATTTTACCACAGTTACATATTTAGGTGGTAAATACAGAGTAAAACTCCCTTTACACTGTCCCATCAAACACTCCCAGGGCAGGTACAGCACGGGTTAGACACAGAGTAAAACTCCCTCCACACTGTCCCATCAAACACTCCCAGGGCAGGTACAGCACGGGTTAGATACAGAGTAAAGCTCCCTCTACACTGTCCCATCAAACACTCCCAGGGCAGGTACAGCACGGGTTAGATACAGAGTAAAGCTCCCTCTACACTGTCCCATCAAACACTCCCAGGGCAGGTACAGCACGGGTTAGATACAGAGTAAAGCTCCCTCTACACTGTCCCATCAAACACTCCCAGGGCAGGTACAGCACGGGTTAGATACAGAGTAAAGCTCCCTCTACACTGTCCCATCAAACACTCCCAGGGCAGGTACAGCACGGGTTAGATACAGAGTAAAGCTCCCTCTACACTGTCAAACACTCCCAGGGCAGGTACAGCAGTTTGCAACTCACCTTTTAGTTTGACAGTTTATGCTAAATTAGAGATGGTTTTGTGCTGTGCCCATTAGTAAGTGTACTGAGGCTGCCCAATGGGAGTCTTATAGCCAACAGAGGAGACTCTCATCACAGCCGTGTGACTGAATTTAAACCAAGGTGCATGAGGTGGAAGGCCAGAATCTGACCCAATATAGCGGCCAGTCGCCATTAACTTAAATAAGCACTCTCGCCTCTGAATCAGTCAGTCGTGGGTTCAATTCCCAAACCAGAGAGTTGAGCAAAAAACCTAGACTGACACTTCAGTGTAGTACTGAGGGAGTGCTGCATTGTCGGAGGGACCGTCTTTTGGATAAGATGTTGAACTGAAACCCCATCTAGGTGTAAAAGATCCGATGGCACTATTTGAGGAAGAGAAGGGGAGGTCTCCCTGGTGTCCTGGCCAACATTTATCCCTCAACCACTCACTAAAACAGATTAGCTGATAAGTATCACATTTGGGATCTTGCTGTGTGCAAATTGGCTGCTGTGTTTCCTACATTGCAACAGTGACTACATTTCAAAAAGTACTTCATTGGCATTAAAGCACTTTGGGACATCCTGAGGTCCTGAAATGTGCTATTTAAATGCAAGCCAATTTTTTATCTGCAGTATGTGTTTGGATTTGGGGCTAGCATAAAAACAGACCGAAGAAAAATAGGAAAGAATTTCCAAAACGAATATATTAGAAAGGTATTTATTTGAATCTTCCAATTGCACATTTCTGACAGCTTGTTGCTGTAAACAACCTCAGATTGAGAAAGCAGTGCAGGCCCCAGGGATACTGCAGGCCCCAGGGATACTGCAGGCCCCAGGGATACTGCAGGCCCCAGGGATACTGCAGGCCCCAGGGATACTGCAGGCCCCAGGGATACTGCAGGCCCCAGGGATACTGCAGACCCCAGGGATACTGCAGGCCCCAGGGATACTGCAGGCCCCAGGGATACTGCAGGCCCCAGGGATACTGCAGGCCCCAGGGATACTGCAGGCCCCAGGGATACTGCAGGCCCCAGGGATACTGCAGGATGCGACTGCCTTCCTGTGGCTTTAAACTTTGAAACAACTGTAAAGCTCCCTCGTCCTTCAAACTCTGTTTTCTGCCACATCAGCATGTTTAATGATTAAGTTGCCATTTTTGTGTTGAATTGTCAGCGATGAGCTGAAGGACAGACTGGGACACTGTGCTGTGTCCCGGGTCTGGCAAAGCTCTCGGCAGCTCTCAGTCTGTACGGCTCGTTAGTGACTGACAGGGCAGGGCAGCACTGAGCTCGTTCCACTGGGACCACATAGTAACCTGAGTCAGTGCAGGATTCGGGGCTCAGTACCACATTTAATCAATACAAGGATGGGAATTCAGTAAAGACATTGGAAATAAGGATGGGAATTCAGTACAGTCCCGGTACGGGCACAGGGAATCGGTGCAGGATACAGTCTCGGTACGGGGACAGGGATTCGGTGCAGGATCCAGTCCTGGTACGGGGGACAGGGATTCGGTGCAGGATACAGTCCCGGTACGGGGGACAGGGATTCGGTGCAGGATCCAGTCCCGGTACGGGCACAGGGATTCGGTGCAGGATCCAGTCCCGGTACGGGGACAGGGAATCGGTGCAGGATACAGTCTCGGTACGGGCACAGGGAATCGGTGCAGGATACAGTCTCGGTACGGGGACAGGGAATCGGTGCAGGATCCAGTCCCGGTACGGGCACAGGGAATCGGTGCAGGATACAGTCTCGGTACGGGGACAGGGAATCGGTGCAGGATACAGTCTCGGTACGGGCACAGGGAATCGGTGCAGGATACAGTCTCGGTACGGGCACAGGGAATCGGTGCAGGATACAGTCTCGGTACGGGGGACAGGGATTCGGTGCAGGATACAGTCCCGGTACGGGGACAGGGAATCGGTGCAGGATACAGTCTCGGTACGGGCACAGGGAATCGGTGCAGGATACAGTCTCGGTACGGGCACAGGGAATCGGTGCAGGATACAGTCTCGGTACGGGGACAGGGAATCGGTGCAGGATACAGTCTCGGTACGGGGACAGGGATTCGGTGCAGGATACAGTCTCGGTACGGGCACAGGGAATCGGTGCAGGATACAGTCTCGGTACGGGGACAGGGATTCGGTGCAGGATACAGTCTCGGTACGGAGACAGGGATTCGGTGCAGGATACAGTCTCGGTACGGGGACAGGGATTCGGTGCAGGATTCAGTCCCGGTACGGAGACAGGGATTCGGTGCAGGATGCAGTCTCGGTACGGGGGCAGGGATTCGGTGTGAGAAGCAGGTAGACTCCCCCTTGCAGCACTGTTGTAAGAAATAGCTGTTAAGATTCAAAGATGGGGTTTTAATTCTTAGAACAGGGACTGACAACATGCAGCCGGGAACAGATGGCAGAAATGCCAGCGAGTTCGAATAACAAGCACCAAAAGACAAAGAGAAGTGATAAGGGAATTGGAAAATGCAAAACACAGGGTGGTGGGATAATAGACAAAATGGAGCCGAAAAGTCATAAAATGTCCTTAAAGAAACATAAAACATTCCTCAGAAAGATAAGAGGGAGGCCTTGTCAGTCATGCAGAAAGGGACGGTGAGGGATGCCTTCCCGCTTCACAATTGGACAATAGGATGGGGAACAAACAAATGATTGACACCAGGTAATCACCAGGCTACCGAAATAACTATAAATATAGATGACCGAGAGAGGGAATCAGGTAGTTAGGGGCGAAGGCGTCCCCGAGGTGACTATGGCCTAACACCTTGGTCAAGTTTAGCCTCTGAGGTGGCTGACGGCCTAACACCTCCAACAGCTCGAGGGATGATCCAATGGAAGTGACTGCTGCAGCAGACTGCAGGAATCCACCCAATCCGAGACCACCGTACTGCCTCAACGTCCGTCCGTCCAGTCGTTCCGTTCCAGGGCCATAGATCGCCCTCATCTGTCACGGGTTGTATGTCTACTGTATCTATTTCAATCGCATGTAGTAATATCTGATTATACTTTAAAACTGTAGCTCTTTAATAGAAAGTCTTACAACTCTTAAGATTCTTTGGGTTAATGTGTGTGTGACCTGTGATCAAAGTCTTACACTGTCAATGGGTTACTGAGATTGGCTGGGGCTGTGTAACCTACGGCAGACCCGTCAGCACCCCACCCAGACAGGAAATGGCCAATAGAAGAGGTTTACAGGAGGAGGAAGTCATTAACCATATAATATGCTGATCACCACCACTGCACAGGTATCATTCAAACACTCACCAGTACAAAAATCAGGCAAAAAAATAGATCATCATTTTAAAATTGAATCTTTAAAATTTGCTTCTTCCAAAAATATATAAGTGGAAATTTTCTTTTCTCTGAGTTTGAAGTTGGGGGTGGGATGCAGGTGAAGTGCAGGTGAAGTGGAGGGGTCGTGCAGTGCGGATGAAGTGGGCTAATGCGGGGGAAGGGGGCTGGGTGCGGGGGAAGGGGGCTGGGTGCGGGGGAAGGGGGCTGGGTGCGGGGGAAGGGGGCTGGGTGCGGGGGAAGGGGGGCTGGGTGCGGGGGAAGGGGGCTGGGTGCGGGGGAAGGGGGCTGGGTGCGGGTGAAGGGGGCTGGGTGCGGGGGAAGCGGGCTGGGTGCGGGTGAAGGGGGCTGGGCGCGGGTGAAGGGGGCTGGGCGCGGGTGAAGGGGGCTGGGCGCGGGTGAAGGGGGCTGGGCGCGGGTGAAGCGGGCTGGGCGCGGGGGGAAGGGGGCTGGGTGCTGGGGAAGGGGGCTGGGTGTGGGTGAAGCGGGCTGGGTGCGAGGGAAGCGGGCTGGGTGCGGGTGAAGGGGGCTGGGTGCGGGTGAAGCTGGGTGCGGGTGAAGCTGGGTGCGGGGTAAGGGGGCTGGGCGCGGGTGAAGCTGGGTGCGGGTGAAGCTGGGTGCGGGGTAAGGGGGCTGGGCGCGGGTGAAGCTGGGTGAGGGTGAATGGGGCTGGGTGCGGGTGAAGGGGGCTGGGTGCGGGTGAAGCTGGGTGCGGGGGAAGGGGGCTGGGTGCGGGGGAAGCGGGCTGGGTGCGGGGGAAGCGGGCTGGGTGCGGGGGAAGCTGGGTGCGGGGGAAGGGGGCTGGGTGCGGGGTGAAGCTGGGTGCGGGTGAAGGGGCTGGGTGCGGGGGGAAGGGGGCTGGGTGCGGGTGAAGGGGGCTGGGTGCGGGGGAAGCTGGGTGCGGGTGAAGGGGGCTGGGTGCGGGGGAAGCGGGCTGGGTGCGGGTGAAGGGGGGCTGGGTGCGGGGGAAGGGGGCTGGGTGCGGGTGAAGGGGGCTGGGTGCGGGTGAAGGGGGCTGGGTGCTGGTGAAGGGGGCTGGGTGCGGGGGAAGGGGGCTGGGCGCGGGGGAAGGGGGCTGGGTGCGGGGGAAGGGGGCTGGGTGTGGGGGAAGGGGGCTGGGTGTGGGGTAAGCGGGCTGGGTGCGGGGGAAGGGGGCTGGGTGTGGGGGAAGGGGGCTGGGTGCGGGGGAAGCTGGGTGCGGGGGAAGCTGGGTGCGGGGGAAGCGGGCTGGGTGCGGGGGAAGCTGGGTGCGGGGGAAGCGGGCTGGGTGCGGGTGAGCTGACCCAGCCAGGTGATCAGACACGGTTTGTGTGTTTAAATGATGGTGCTAGTGTTGTGAGGTTTTGCAGGGTGCAGGGGCTGCTCGTCCTCCTCCCACAGGCAGGCGGTGGACAGTTGGTGTTTGAGGGTTTCCACCAGCGAGTTCCGTTTGACCTTCCTCTGTATCTGGCGCTCCGAGTCCTTGTGCTGTGGTTCCCGGGAGTTCCTGTGCGGTGGCCGCCTGTGCCCATCTGTTCCACCTGCCACAGTGGGGTCCGGTGGCTGCCTCTCGCTTGCCGGTGCCCTGCTGGCCTGGTGCATTGCCACTGTTTTCCCACTCACCCCTGTGGGCAGTGACAGCCTGTGGGCTTTGGATGAGATTTTCTGGAGTCTCTGTATCTTGTCTCTCTTGCGGTTCGCAGCGGTGTTGGTGCTTTGAGGAAATGATGTGTGGGGTTCGGGTGGCGGCAGGATCTTCTCGAGCCCCTCCTGAATATTGCCCGCGCCTCTGTCAAAATTACACATTTTCCACGTCATTATTTGTACACTGAAAGCACTGTGGCCCACATTTCTGATCAGTCACTTTAACACCGTGGAAACTCAACAGGTTAAAAGGCGAGCTGCACAATGCAGGCCTTAGATCAGACGGTCCATTTTCCAGGCCAGTGACAACCATTCCCCGCCACCCCACTGCCACCGTACCTCCCCCCCCACCCCCAAGCAACCCCCGCACCTCCCCCTCGGCACTTCCCCCTCCCCCGCACCCCCGTGCACTTCCCCCCCGCCCCACCCCACCCCCCCCACTGCCTGTACTGCAACAGGCGCATGTTTCCCAAGTGAAGGTCTTTGGCACTGGCCCTTCACTCGCCCGCATGTGCAGGAGGGGTGAGGGTGAGGCATGTCCATGGCAAGCTGGTGCTGTGATTGCCAGGCTCTTTAGTCATCCCTCCTACCCCCTCTTCCCCCTCCCCCAACCCAGAACAAGGGGGCATAACCTTAAAATTAGAGCCAGGCCATTCAGAGCTGATGACAGGAAACACTTCTTCACACAAAAGGTAGTGGAAATTTGGAAAACTCTTCCCAAAAAGCTGTTGAGACTGGGAGATGGTGGTGGAGTGGGGGGGGGGGGGGTCAATTGAACATTTCAAAACTAAAACTGATGGATTTTTGTTGTGTAAGGGTTTTGAGGGTTACGGAGCCAAGGCGGGTAGATGGCGTTAAGATACAGACCAGCCATTAAATGGCGGAACAGGCTCGAGGGACTGAAAGGCCCCCTCCTGTTCCTATGTTCCTAATCAGGCCTAGAAGGTGCAAGTCCATCCAGTGCACCCTGGCCTTGTTCCATCATTCCCCACGCCCCGCCACCTACTTTAGGCCCTGAGAAGAAAGCTTTGCCGGAGCAAGGGGTTCAGATGGTTAAGCTGTGCCTTGGCCTGTCTTGGGGGCATGGCCAGGCAAGGCCTGCCATCCCACGGACACCAGCTGCCAGTACGGGTGGCTTCATTCTCGCCCGCGATCAATCAGCACCAACTTAATAAAACCACTTACCCCTTCTGCTCCAGCACAGTGGCCATGCTGACCAGTGAGGCTGTTGCCATGGTGAGCAGGCCCCCAAGCCCTCGCCTTCCTCTGTTGTCGTCCTGTACCCTGGATCCGCTGCTACTGTGGGCCCGCTGTGCTGTTCTGAGGGACTTGCTTACGTCAGGAGATGCTACGAGATTCTTCCTGTACACAGAAGGTAGTCAAGTTTTTTCAAAGAAAGTTCTGGAAGTGAGGAGAATGCTTTGGGCCAGAGGTCTTGGCTCGGGCCTGGTGGAGCAGAGCACTATTCACCCGATCGTGTGGCCACTAGATTCTCCGAGTGACTGCCCAGCGGTACGAAACCATACGCAAGCTGGAGTGTTTCAGAGGCTGAGGCTCCCTCTGCTAAAAATATGTTCATCCTGAAGTGCGTATCCATGCATTGTGCAGGTCTGGGTGAAAGGAGGAAACAGGTTCTGCTCCCAGGCCTCAGGGATAGCTTGGGGACAGTGACAACTCCCTGGCTGCCTCTTGGAGACATGCTCCCAGGTCTGGCTGCCTCTTGGAGACATGCTCCCAGGTCTGGCTGCCTCTTGGAGACATGCTCCCAGGTCTGGCTGCCTCTTGGAGACATGCTCCCAGGTCTCACAGAGGTACACAAGGACAGCTCAAGGACAGTGGTCCCTCCCTGGAGAGAAATTCCTAACGCTCCATTGGCAGCCACTCCGCAACCTCCTCCTCAGTGGGGACCCGTGGCGACAGGCTGGCCTGACACCAGGCTCATCACAAATTACTGCCCCAAACCAAATGGAAGCACAATGTAACGAGTGGTCACTAAACTCAGCCGGATCCTGCTAACCCCTGGACCCCAGCCCCCAGCCTCACACAGGGACAGGTCTCCCTACCCCCGGACCCCCAGCCTCACACAGGGACAGGTCTCCCTACCCCCGGACCCCCAGCCTCACACAGGGACAGGTCTCCCTACCCCCGGACCCCCAGCCTCACACAGGGACAGGTCTCCCTACCCCCGGACCCCCAGCCTCACACAGGGACAGGGCTCCCTACCCCCGGACCCCCAACCTCACACAGGGACAGGGCTCCCTACCCCCGGACCCCCAACCTCACACAGGGACAGGTCTCCCTACCCCCGGACCCCCAGCCACACACAGGGACGGGTTTTCCGAATCCCGAGCCTCACACAGGGATGGGTTTCACGGACCCTGAGCCACACACAGGGACGGGATTCCCAGTCTCACACAGGGACGGGATTCCCAGCCACACACAGGGATGGGATTCCCAGTCTCACACAGGGATGGGATTCCCAGCCACACACAGGGATGGGATTCCCAGTCTCACACAGGGATGGGATTCCCAGCCACACACAGGGATGGGATTCCCAGTCTCACACAGGGATGGGATTCCCAGCCACACACAGGGATGGGATTCCCAGTCTCACACAGGGATGGGATTCCCAGCCACACACAGGGATGGGATTCCCAGTCTCACACAGGGATGGGATTCCCAGCCACACACAGGGATGGATTTCCCAGCCTCACACAGGGATGGGTTTCCCAGCTTGGTTTCTGTATTAACTGAACTACCCGATCAGCTTGGGTCAGTGGTAGCACTCTCACTTTAGAGCCAGAAGTTCATGGGTTCAAGCCCCATTTCAGTGACTTGAGCACATAATCTATGCTGACACTCCAGTGCAGTACTGAGGGAGTGCTGCACTGCCAGAGGTGCCATCTTTCGGATGAGACATTAAACTCTGAAGTCAAGGGAAAGGAAAATCGGCCAGGGTGTACAATCGGCGGCGAATTCAATATCGTTCATTGTATGCTATCGGCCAAAATTAAAATGACTCCCATTTCAACACTTCGAGATGCTTTTGGGAGAGAAGACTGAACTGAGCAGTCATCACAACCGAGGAGGCTGCCGCAAAGAATCTCTGGGGGTAAAAGGCACTTCCCTGTCACACCCTGGAATGTTCTGTACTAGGAGAAGGGCCGGAAAGGGAATGGAAAATAATGCTTCCTCCTGGCCTGTCTGCTCACCTCGATGGTACATCTGTTGCCATACTCATCTCCTGTGTCTCATTGCTCTGTGCCAGAGGAGTTGTCTCCCCCACTCTCAGATACTCTCCAGCTAAGAAAAATACATTAGAAAGTAAGATTTTTAAATAAACCAAATCAGATCACTGATCAAAAACTAAAAACAGGATCACCGATCAATAACCTGAAAGAAGCAAATCCCTAATCAGGTCACTGATCAATAACAGGGCAAAAATTAAAGTGCCTCAGTTAATCTGTCGATTTTGCCTGTGTTTTGGATCTGCTCCTGACAGTACTTGGTACAGGCGCTGCTCTCTGTACTGACAGTACTTGGTACAGGCGCTGCTCTCTGCTCCTGACAGTACTTGGTACAGGCGCTGCTCTCTGTACTGACAGTACTTGGTACAGGCGCTGCTCTCTGTACTGACAGTACTTGGTACAGGCGCTGCTCTCTGCTCCTGACAGCACTTGGTACAGGTGCTGCACTCTGTACTGACAGTACTTGGTACAGGCGCTGCTCTCTGTACTGACAGTACTTGGTACAGGCGCTGCTCTCTGTACTGACAGTACTTGGTACAGGCGCTGCTCTCTGTACTGACAGTACTTGGTACAGGCGCTGCTCTCTGCTCCTGACAGCACTTGGTACAGGCGCTGCTCTCTGTACTGACAGTACTTGGTACAGGCGCTGCTCTCTGTACTGACAGTACTTGGTACAGGCGCTGCTCTCTGTACTGACAGTACTTGGTACAGGCGCTGCTCTCTGCTCCTGACAGTACTTGGTACAGGCGCTGCTCTCTGCTCCTGACAGTACTTGGTACAGGCGCTGCTCTCTGCTCCTGACAGTACTTGGTACAGGTGCTGCTCTCTGTACTGACAGTACTTGGTACAGGCGCTGCTCTCTGTACTGACAGTACTTGGTACAGGCGCTGCTCTCTGCTCCTGACAGCACTTGGTACAGGCGCTGCTCTCTGCTCCTGACAGCACTTGGTACAGGTGCTGCACTCTGTACTGACAGTACTTGGTACAGGCGCTGCTCTCTGTACTGACAGTACTTGGTACAGGCGCTGCTCTCTGTACTGACAGTACTTGGTACAGGCGCTGCTCTCTGTACTGACAGTACTTGGTACAGGCGCTGCTCTCTGCTCCTGACAGCACTTGGTACAGGCGCTGCTCTCTGTACTGACAGTACTTGGTACAGGCGCTGCTCTCTGTACTGACAGTACTTGGTACAGGCGCTGCTCTCTGTACTGACAGTACTTGGTACAGGCGCTGCTCTCTGCTCCTGACAGTACTTGGTACAGGCGCTGCTCTCTGCTCCTGACAGTACTTGGTACAGGCGCTGCTCTCTGCTCCTGACAGTACTTGGTACAGGCGCTGCTCTCTGCTCCTGACAGTACTTGGTACAGGTGCTGCTCTCTGTACTGACAGTACTTGGTACAGGCGCTGCTCTCTGTACTGACAGTACTTGGTACAGGCGCTGCTCTCTGCTCCTGACAGCACTTGGTACAGGCGCTGCTCTCTGTACTGACAGTACTTGGTACAGGCGCTGCTCTCTGCTCCTGACAGTACATGGTACAGGGGCTGCTCTCTGCTCCTGACAGTACTTGGTACAGGCGCTGCTCTCTGCTCCTGACAGCACTTGGTACAGGCGCTGCTCTCTGTACTAACAGCACTTGGTACAGGCGCTGCTCTCTGTACTGACAGTACTTGGTACAGGCGCTGCTCTCTGCTCCTGACAGTACTTGGTACAGGCGCTGCTCTCTGTACTGACAGTACTTGGTACAGGCGCTGCTCTCTGTACTGACAGTACTTGGTACAGGCGCTGCTCTCTGTACTGACAGTACTTGGTACAGGCGCTGCTCTCTGCTCCTGACAGTACTTGGTACAGGCGCTGCTCTCTGTACTGACAGTACTTGGTACAGGCGCTGCTCTCTGCTCCTGACAGTACTTGGTACAGGCGCTGCTCTCTGCTCCTGACAGTACTTGGTACAGGCGCTGCTCTCTGTACTGACAGTACTTGGTACAGGCGCTGCTCTCTGTACTGACAGTACTTGGTACAGGCGCTGCTCTCTGTACTGACAGTACTTGGTACAGGCGCTGCTCTCTGTACTGACAGTACTTGGTACAGGCGCTGCTCTCTGCTCCTGACAGCACTTGGTACAGGCGCTGCTCTCTGTACTAACAGCACTTGGTACAGGCGCTGCTCTCTGCTCCTGACAGCACTTGGTACAGGTGCTGCTCTCTGTACTGACAGTACTTGGTACAGGCGCTGCTCCCTGCTCCTGACAGCACTTGGTACAGGCGCTGCTCTCTGTACTGACAGCACTTGGTACAGGCGCTGTTCTCTGCTCCTGACAGCACTTGGTACAGGCGCTGCTCTCTGTACTGACAGTACTTGGTACAGGCGCTGCCCACTGTACTGACAGTACTTGGTACAGGCGCTGCTCTCTGTACTGACAGTACTTGGTACAGGCGCTGCTCTCTGTACTGACAGTACTTGGAGCAGGTGCTGCTCTCTGCTCCTGACAGTACTTGGTACAGGCGCTGCTCTCTGCTCCTGACAGTACTTGGTACAGGCGCTGCTCTCTGCTCCTGACAGTACTTGGTACAGGCGCTGCTCTCTGTACTGACAGTACTTGGTACAGGCGCTGCTCTCTGTACTGACAGTACTTGGTACAGGCGCTGCTCTCTGCTCCTGACAGTACTTGGTACTGGCGCTGCTCTCTGCTCCTGACAGCACTTGGTACAGGCGCTGCTCTCTGTACTGACAGTACTTGGTACAGGCGCTGCTCTCTGTACTGACAGTACTTGGTACAGGCGCTGCTCTCTGTACTGACAGTACTTGGTACAGGCGCTGCTCTCTGTACTGACAGTACTTGGTACAGGCGCTGCTCTCTGTACTGACAGTACTTGGTACAGGTGCTGCTCTCTGTACTGACAGTACTTGGTACAGGCGCTGCTCTCTGCTCCTGACAGCACTTGGTACAGGCGCTGCTCTCTGTACTGACAGTACTTGGTACAGGCGCTGCTCTCTGCTCCTGACAGTACTTGCTACAGGCGCTGCTCTCTGCTCCTGACAGCACTTGGTACAGGCGCTGCTCTCTGTACTGACAGTACTTGGTACAGGTGCTGCTCTCTGTACTGACAGTACTTGGTACAGGCGCTGCTCTCTGTACTGACAGTACTTGGAGCAGGCGCTGCAACAAGCTATGGATGCAAAGTGGTAGGTTCCCTCTACCTTAGTTACCACACCCATTCCAAACAACCTCTACGCCTCTAATTCCCTCATTACCCACAGCCCCACCACCTCCTAAGCCCCCGCTCTCTCATTCAATGACTGGCTCTCCTCTCCTTCATTCTATGAATCACAGCAACAGTACCTGTCTCTGCAGTTGAGTCTGGCTTGGGTTTTATTTCAGTCCTCAGTATGGGTGTAAATCCATCAGCAGCTGGACGCGGTACTTCAAGTGGTCTCACTCCCTTTGGTCCGCCCAGTAGAGGAGCTGCGGACCAAGAACTGAGGCGGCTGTTGGTTATCAGAGGCCTGGAGCTGGATGCTGACCATGTGCTCAGAGACCTGTGCAGGCGGAAGAGCAATGGTTACAATGACACTCCATGCTTGGAGCCACATGGGAATATCCCAGTCAGTGTCGGCCCCCCGAGACATCCCAGTCAGTGTCTGCGCCCCGGGACATCCCAGTCAGTGTCGGCCCCCCGAGACATCCCAGTCAATGTCTGCCCCCCGGGACATCCCAGTCAATGTCTGCACCCCGAGACATCCCAGTCAATGTCTGCACTCCAAGACATCCCAGTCAGTGTCTGCCCCCCGAGACATCCCAGTCAATGTCTGCCCCCCGGGACATCCCAGTCAATGTCTGCCCCCCGGGACATCCCAGTCAATGTCTGCCCCCCGAGACATCCCAGTCAATGTCTGCCCCCCGGGACATCCCAGTCAATGTCTGCCCCCCGAGACATCCCAGTCAATGTCTGCCCCCCGGGACATCCCAGTCAGTGTCTGCCCCCCGAGACATCCCAGTCAATGTCTGCCCCCCGGGACATCCCAGTCAGTGTCTGCCCCCCGAGACATCCCAGTCAGTGTCTGCGCCCCGGGACATCCCAGTCAGTGTCTGCGCCCCGAGACATCCCAGTCAGTGTCTGCGCCCCGGGACATCCCAGTCAGTGTCTGCGCCCCGAGACATCCCAGTCAATGTCTGCGCCCCGGGACATCCCAGTCAGTGTCTGCACCCCGGGACATCCCAGTCAGTGTCTGCGCCCCGAGACATCCCAGTCAGTGTCTGCGCCCCGGGACATCCCAGTCAGTGTCTGCGCCCCGAGACATCCCAGTCAATGTCTGCGCCCCGGGACATCCCAGTCAGTGTCTGCACCCCGAGACATCCCAGTCAGTGTCTGCCCCCCGGGACATCCCAGTCAGTGTCTGCCCCCCGAGACATCCCAGTCAGTGTCTGCACCCCGAGACATCCCAGTCAGTGTCTGCACTCCAAGACATCCCAGTCAGTGTCGGCCCCCCGAGACATCCCAGTCAGTGTCGGCCCCCCGAGACATCCCAGTCAGTGTCGGCCCCCCGAGACACCCCAGTCAGTGTCTGCACTCCAAGACATCCCAGTCAGTGTCTGCGCCCCGAGACATCCCAGTCAGTGTCTGCATCCATAGAAACATAGAAAAATAGGAGCAGGAGTAGGCTATTCTTCCCTTCGAGCCTGCTCCACCATTCAATATGATCATGGCTGATCCTCTATCTCAATACCATATTCCCGCTCTCTCCCCACACCCCTTGATGCTTTTTGTGTCTAGAAATCTATCTATCTCCTTCTTAAATATATTCAGTGACCTGAGCCTCCACAGCCTTCTGTGGTAGAGAATTCCACAGGTTCACCACCCTCTGAGTGAAGAAATTTCTCCTCATCTCAGTCCGAAATGTCCTACCCCGTATCCTGAGACTGTGACCCCTCGTTCTAGACCCCCCAGCCAGGGGAAACATCCTCCCTGCATCCAGTCTGTCTAGGCCTGTCAGAATTTTAGACGTTTCAATGAGATCCCCTCTCATTCTTCTAAACTCCAGTGAATACAGGCCTAGTCGACCCAATCTCTCCTCATATGACAGTCCTGCCATCCCAGGAATCAGTCTGGTGAACCTTCGCTGCACTCCCTCTATGGCAAGTATATCCTTTCTTAGGTAAGGAGACCAAAACTGCACACAGTACTCCAGGTGTGGTCTCACCAAGGCCCTGTACAACTGTAGTAAGACATCCTTGCTCCTGTACTCAAATCCTCTTGCAATGAAGGCCAGCATACCATTTGCCTTCCTAACTGCTTGCTGCACCTGCATGTTTGCTTTCAGTGACTGATGTTAAAGGACATCCAGGTCCCTTTGTACAACAGCATTTCCCAATCTATCACCATTTAAATAATACTCTACCTTTCTGTTTTTCCTCCCGAAGTGGATAACTTCACATTTATCCAGAATAAAGATCCCTCTACAATGCCCATCAAACACTCCCAGGGCAGGTACAGCACTGGTTAGATACAGAGTAAAGCTCCCTCTACACTGTCCCATCAAACACTCCCAGGGCAGGTACAGCACGGGTTAGATACAGAGTAAAGCTCCCTCTACACTGTCCCATCAAACACTCCCAGGACAGGTACAGCACGGGTTAGATACAGAGTAAAGCTCCCTCTACACTGTCGCATCAAAAACTCCCAGGGCAGGTACAGCACGGGTTAGATACAGAGTAAAGCTCACTCTACACTGTCCCATCAAACACTCCCAGGGCAGGTACGGCATGGGTTAGATACAGAGTAAAGCTCCCTCTACACTGTCCCATCAAACACTCCCAGGGCAGGTACAGCATGGGTTAGATACAGAGTAAAGTTCCCTCTACACTGTCCCATCAAACACTCCCAGGGCAGCTACAGCACGGGTTAGATACAGAGTAAAGCTCCCTCTACACTGTCCCATCAAACACTCCCAGGGCAGGTACAGCACGGGTTAGATACAGAGTAAAGCTCCCTCTACAGTGTCCCATCAAACACTCCCAGGGCAGGTACAGCACGGGTTAGATACAGAGTAAAGCTCCCTCTACACTGTCCCATCAAACACTCCCAGGGCAGGTACAGCACGGGTTAGATACAGAGTAAAGCTCACTCTACACTGTCCCATCAAACACTCCCAGGGCAGGTACGGCATGGGTTAGATACAGAGTAAAGCTCCCTCTACACTGTCCCATCAAACACTCCCAGGGCAGGTACAGCATGGGTTAGATACAGAGTAAAGTTCCCTCTACACTGTCCCATCAAACACTCCCAGGGCAGCTACAGCACGGGTTAGATACAGAGTAAAGCTCCCTCTACACTGTCCCATCAAACACTCCCAGGGCAGGTACAGCACGGGTTAGATACAGAGTAAAGCTCCCTCTACAGTGTCCCATCAAACACTCCCAGGGCAGGTACAGCACGGGTTAGATACAGAGTAAAGCTCCCTCTACACTGGCCCATCAAACACTCCCAGGACAGGTACAGCACGGGATAGATACAGAGTAAAGCTCCCTCTACACTGTCCCATCAAACACTCCCAGGGCAGGTACAGCACTGGTTAGATACAGAGTAAAGCTCCCTCTACACTGTCCCATCAAACACTCCCAGGACAGGTGCAGCACGGGTTAGATACAGAGTAAAGTTCCCTCTACACTGTCCCATCAAACACTCCCAGGGCAGCTACAGCACGGGTTAGATACAGAGTAAAGCTCCCTCTACACTGTCCCATCAAACACTCCCAGGGCAGGTACAGCACGGGTTAGATACAGAGTAAAGCTCCCTCTACAGTGTCCCATCAAACACTCCCAGGGCAGGTACAGCACGGGTTAGATACAGAGTAAAGCTCCCTCTACACTGGCCCATCAAACACTCCCAGGACAGGTACAGCACGGGATAGATACAGAGTAAAGCTCCCTCTACACTGTCCCATCAAACACTCCCAGGGCAGGTACAGCACTGGTTAGATACAGAGTAAAGCTCCCTCTACACTGTCCCATCAAACACTCCCAGGACAGGTGCAGCACGGGTTAGATACAGAGTAAAGCTCCCTCTACACTGTCCCATCAAACACTCACAGGGCAGGTGCAGCACGGGTTAGATACAGAGTAAAGCTCCCTCTACAGTGTCCCATCAAACACTCCCAGGACAGGTACAGCATGGGTTAGATACAGAGTAAAGCTCCCTCTACACTGTCCCATCAAACACTCCCAGGACAGCTACAGCATGGGTTAGATACAGAGTAAAGCTCCCTCTACACTGTCCCATCAAACACTCCCAGGGCAGGTACAGCACGGGTTAGATACAGAGTAAAGCTCCCTCTACACTGTCCCATCAAACACTCCCAGGGCAGGTACAGCACGGGTTAGATACAGAGTAAAGCTCCCTCTACACTGTCCCATCAAACACTCCCAGGGCAGGTACAGCACGGGTTAGATACAGAGTAACATAGGAAAATTAGGAACAGGAGGAGGCCATTCAGCCCCTTGAGCCTGCTCCGCCATTCAATTAGATCATGGCTGATCTGTACCTCAACTCCATTTACCCGCCTTAGTCCCATATCCCTTAATATCCTAACCCAACAAAAACTCCTGAATGACCAAGCTCTAATTTTAAGATTATTTGGTCATGAAAGGTGCTAAATAAATGCAAGTTCTTTCTTTCTTTATATGTGACTACAGTCCCACACCACACCTGGAGTACTGTGTGCAGTTTTGGTCTCCTTACCTAAGAAAGGATATACCTGCCATAGAGGGAGTGCAGCGAAGGTTCACCAGACTGATTCCTGGGATGGCAGGACTGTCATATGAGGAGAGATTGGGTCGACTAGGCCTGTATTCAGTGGAGTTTAGAAGAATGAGAGGAGATCTCATTGAAACGTATAAAATTCTGACAGGGCTAGACAGACTGGATGCAGGGAGGATGTTTCCCCTGGCTGGGGGGTGTCTAGAATGAGGGGTCACAGTCTCAGGATACGGGGTAGGACATTTAGGACTGAGATGAGGAGAAATTTCTTCACTCAGAGGGTGGTGTCCTATCAAAATGCACCACCTCACACTCCATCTTCTATCCAGAATTAAGATAACATACTTCTACCTCTGCAACATCACCTACCCCCAGCCTTAACACACCCCCATCCCTGTTGAAACCCTTATCCATGCTTCTATTCCCTCCAAACTTGACTTCTCTGGATTGCTCCTCTCAGGCCCCACCCTGCACAATCTCCAAGTTGTCCAGTACCTTGCCCTCACATGCTATTCTACAATGAGTCCTGCTCCCCAACCACCCCAATCCTCATAACCTCAACTCGAACCCCATCCCCCAGGGGACTGAATTCAGACATGTTATCAAATTGCTCCATTTCCTTCCCATTCTATCTCTGCACCCTCCTCCAGCCCTCCATCGCAGCCTGTGTCCTTGAGTTCTCCACTCTGTCCTTCTCTCTCTCCACTATCAGCGGTACAACCTTCAGCTGTATTGGCCCTACTCTCTGGGACTCACTCCTTATACTAAGCTGCCTTGCTACCTCTCTCACCATCTTTTAAAGCCTGTTTAAAACGCACTTTTTTGGATCATTTCTTTTACCTCTTCTACATCCACTCGTTGTCAGTTTTTTTTCATTCAAGAGCGTTGGGATGTTCACTGCACTAAATGCAAGTATCTGGCAGGGAGGAGACTCTCACCCTCTCAGTTTGGGCAGGACTTAAATATAGGTCACAGAGGTTGAAGGCCAGTATCTGACCCACTGCACCACCCAGCCCCCCCTTGAAATGAAGTGTCTGATTGAGGATAGCCAAGAGAGTTGGAGGGTGGCTTTTATTGTCAAGAGATGACTGGTCCTAACAGACAGGCCACCAGTGCAAAGTCACACTGCCTGTCCAAAGTGCACACAGTCACACCTACTCACCAACACACCACCATGGTGACCTCCTGAGCCTCGATCCCAAACCCTCTCCCCAGCCTCCCTGCTAGTTGCTCAGGCCTGGATTTTCCAATGGATGTTATTTTAATGTTGCTATTGGTCGGAGTGCCTAGGCCCGAGCCACCCCCAGTCTTGCCTGTGTTGGGACCATTCTCCTCTCCAGTTGCTTCCCCGTGTGCCATCCTCCTGGGCCGCTCCCCTTCAGAACTGGCCGTGAGATTCTCTCCCAGCTCCCTGGTAGATGGTGGGAAGTTTCTAATGGGAGTTTCCTCCAGACAGAACACAAAGTTCCCAGGCTCGATCGCCAGACTGGGTTCGCTGATCTCAGTCAGTGCTGGTAGGGACACTTATAATAATGCTCAATGACTTGGCGCGAGAGAGGGGAAGATCAGCTCCTCATCACGATCCAGGGTCCCCTGCGGGAAACACTTGTGGGACAGAGCAGGCTCAGCTGCGATGCCCTCCACAGTTAAATAGCCCGCCATCACTCGCTAGTCTCACGCAGGAGAAATGATGACTTGGGCAAGGTATTGGTGTGTGGCCATGGAACCTGACCCCAGCAAGAGTCAGCACTCTCAGGGGAGAAAAGCAGAAAAAAGGGAAATAAAAGGTTTGTGGGTAACTGAAGAATTGGGGCTAAGTGAAGAATCAGGAGTAAGAGCAGTATGAACGATCATAGCTAACTGAAGGAATGGGGGTAACTGAAGCACTGGGGTAACTGAAGCATTGGGGTAACTGAAGCATTGGGGGTAACTGAAGCACTGGGGTAACTGAAGCATTGGGGTAACTGAAGGATTGGGGGTAACTGAAGCATTGGGGGTAACTGAAGCACTGGGGTAACTGAAGCACTGGGGGTAACTGAAGCATTGGGGGTAACTGAAGCACTGGGGTAACTGAAGCATTGTGGGTAACTGAAGCACTGGGGTAACTGAAGCATTGGGGTAACTGAAGCACTGGGGGTAACTGAGGCATTGGGGTAATTGAAGCACTGGGGTAACTGAGGCATTGGGGGTAACTGAAGCACTGGGGTAACTGAAGCATTGGGGTAACTGAAGCATTGGGGGTATCTGAAGCACTGGGGTAACTGAAGCACTGGGGTAACTGAAGCATTGGGGTAACTGAAGCATTGGGGGTATCTGAAGCACTGGGGTAACTGAAGCACTGGGGTATCTGAAGCACTGGGGTAACTGAAGCATTGGGGTAACTGAAGCACTGGGGTAACTGAAGCACTGGGGTAACTGAAGCACTGGGGTAACTGAAGCACTGGGGTAACTGAAGCATTGGGGGGTAACAGAAGCACTGGGGTAACTGAAGCATTGGGGTAACTGAAGCACTGGGGTAACTGAAGCGCTGGGGTAACTGAGGCATTGGGGTAACTGAAGCACTGGGGTAACTGAAGCATTGGGGTAACTGAAGCACTGGGGTAACTGAAGCACTGGGGTAACTGAAGCATTGGGGTAACTGAAGCACTGGGGTAACTGAAGCATTGGGGGTAACTGAAGCATTGGGGTAACTGAAGCACTGGGGTAACTGAAGCACTGGGGTAACTGAAGCACTGGGGTAACTGAAGCACTGGGGTAACTGAAGCACTGGGGTAACTGAAGCACTGGGGTAACTGAAGCATTGGGGGTAACTGAAGCATTGGGGGTAACTGAAGCAATGGGGTAACTGAAGCACTGGGGGTAACTGAAGCATTGGGGTAACTGAAGCACTGGGGTAACTGAAGCACTGGGGTAACTGAAGCACTGGGGTAACTGAAGCATTGGGGTAACTGAAGCACTGGGGCAACTGAAGCATTGGGGTAACTGAAGCACTGGGGTAACTGAAGCACTGGGGTAACTGAAGCATTGGGGGTAACTGAAGCACTGGGGTAACTGAAGCATTGGGGTAACTGAAGGATCAAGGGTAATAGAAGGGTGAAAGGAGTAACTGCAGGATTGGGGTTGCAGAAAGATCAAAGGGGTAACAGCCGGACCAGGTGATAATTGGAGGAACAGAAAGTAACTGCAGGATCTGGAGGGTAAAAAAAAGAATTGGAGTGTAACTGTGTGGTCACAGTGGTAATCGCGGGATCGGGGCTGACAGAAAAGTAACTGCGGGATAAGCAGGTTAACTGACAGGCAGAGGGTGCTGGTGAGAGATCACACACAAAATACATACACACAAAATATATACATATCACACACAATACACAATACACACAACAACTTGCATTTATATAGCACCTTTAACACATTAAAACGTCCCAAGGCGCTTCAACAGGAGCGTAATCAGACAAAATTTGACACCGAGCCACATAAGGAGATATTAGGACAGATGACCAAAGCTTGGTCAAAGAGAGAGGTTTTAAGGAGCGTTTTAAACAAGGGAGAGAGATAGAGAGGTTTATGGAGGGAATTCCTGAGCTTCGGGCCAGGCAGCTGAAGGCACGGCCGCCAATGGTGGAGCGATTAAAATCGGGGATGCGCAAGAGGCCAGAATTGGAGGAGCACAGAGGTCTCGGAGGGTTGTGGGGCTGGAGCAGGTTACAGAGATAGGGAGGGTTGTGGGGCTGGAGCAGGTTACAGAGATAGGGAGGGTTGTGGGGCTGGAGCAGGTTACAGAGATAGGGACAGGTAAGGCCATGGAGGGATTTGAAAACCAAGGTTGAGAATGTACACACACACAATATATGTACACACACACACACACACACACACACATACAGATACCTACCGCTGGGGGGTTGCTGCAGTTGCGGAGGGAGAAAAGGTCAAGGACAAGCCACCTAGGGAAAGAGAAGAGGTTACAGATCAGAGGCATCTTTGTATATGACAAAGGAAGAATATTCTGCTCTATTACTTGGTTCGTTTTGGCGATAAGGAGCCTTAATCTAGATTTTGTTTTCTCTGGATATTAAATGGATAGCTTGGAGTCCATGATAGGGGAGAGTGTACACGGGCTGTGGGAGGAGATTGAATGGGTGGATAGAGTCCATGATGGCGTAGAGTGTACATGGGCAGTGGGACCAGATTAAATGGCCGGGTAGAGTCCATGATACGGAGGGTGTACAGGGGTGTGGAAGGAGATTTTTATTTATTTTATTCATTCATGGGATGTGGGCGTCGCTGGCAAGACCATCATTTCTTGCCCATTCCTAATTGCCCTTGAGAAAGCGGTGGTGGGCCCTCTTCTTAAACCGCTGCCTCTGTGTGGTGAAGGTGCTCCCACAATGCTGTTAGGTACGGAATTCCAGGATTTTGACCCAGTGACGATGAAGGATCGGCGATATATTTCCAAGTCAGGATCGTGTGTGACTTGGAAGGGGACTTGGAGGTGGTGGTGTTCCCATGCGCCTGCTGCCCTTGTCCTAGGTGGAAGAGGTCGCGGGTTTGGGAGGTGCTGTCGAAGAAGCCTTGGCAAGTTGCTGCAGTGCATCTTGTAGATGGTACACACTGCAGCCACGGTATGCCGGTGGTGGAGGAAGTCACTGTTTAAGGTGGTGGATGGGGTCCCCATCAAGCGGGCTGCTTTGTCCTGGATGGTGTGGAGCTTCTTGAGTGCTGTTGGAGCTTCACTCATCCAGGCAGGTGGAGGTAGTGGAAGGGCTTTGGGGAGTCAGGAGATGAGTCACTCGCCACAGAATACCCAGCCTCTAACCTGCTCTTGTAGCCACAATATTTATGTAGCTGGTCCAGTTAAGTTTCTGGTCCATGGTGAGCCCCAGGATGTTGATGGTGGGGAATTCGACGATGGTAATGCCATTGAATGTCAAGGGAAGGTAGTTAGACTCTCTTTATTGGAGATAGTTATGGCCTGGCACTTGTGCGGCATGAATGTTACTTGCCACTTTTCA
This sequence comes from Squalus acanthias, assembly GCA_030390025.1. Lineage (NCBI taxonomy): Eukaryota > Metazoa > Chordata > Chondrichthyes > Squaliformes > Squalidae > Squalus > Squalus acanthias. Next base: position 83,454 of record JASTWF010000311.1, on the reverse strand, counting down.
ACCCAATCCTGGATGGTCTTGCTGTATGTGGGCACAGACTGCTTCATTATCTGAAGAATTGCAAATGGAACTGAATACTGTGCAATCGTCAGTGAACATCCCCACTTCTGACCTTATGTTGGAAGGAAGGTCATTGATGAAGCAGCTGAAGATGGTTGAGCCTAGGACACTGCCCTGAGGAATTCGTGGGGCTGAGATGATTGACCTCCAACCACCACAACCATCTTCCTTTCTGCTAGGTATGACTCTAGCCAGTGGAGAGTTTTCCCCCTGATCCCCACTGACTTCAATACTAGAGCTCCTTGATGCCACACTCGGCCAAATGCTGCCTTGATGTCAAGGGCAGTCACTCTCACCTCGCCTCTGGAATTCAGATCCTTTGTTCATGTTTGGACCAAGGCTGTAATGAGGTCTGGAGCCGAATGATCCTGGCAGAAACCAAACTGAGCATCAGTTAGCAGGTTATTGGTGAGTAAGTGCCACTTGATAGCACTGTCAACAATACCTTCCATCACTTTGCTGATGATTGAGAGTAGACTGATGGGGCGGTAATTGGCCGGATTGGATTTGTCTGCTTTTTGTGCACATGACATACCTGGGCATTTTTCCACTTTGTCGGATAGATGCCAGTGTTGTAGCTGTACTGGAACAGCTTGGCTAGAGGCGCAGGTAGTTCTGGAGCACAACCCTTCAGCACAACAGCCAGGATGTTGTCGTGGCCCATAGCCTTTGCTGTATCCAGTGCGTTCAGCCATTTCCTGATATCAATGTACATGCGCAATGGATGGAGATTAAATGGGAGGGCAGAGACAAGGCAGAGTGATCAGAGGCTGTGGTAGGAGATTAAATGGGAGGGTAGAGTCAATGATAGGGTACAGTGTATATGGGCTGTGGGAGGAGATTAAATGGTGGGGGGAGTCCATGAAAGGATTGAGTGTACATGGGCAGTAAAAGGTGATTGAATGGGTGGGTAGAGTCCATGATCGGGTACAGTGTATATGGGCTGTGGGAGGAGATTAAATGGGTGGGTACAGTGCATGATAGGGTAAACATAAGAAATAGGAGCAGGAGTAGGTCATGTAGCCCCTTGAGCCTGCTTCACTATTCAATAAGATCATGGCTGAACTTCTACATCAACTCCACTTTCCCAGACCATCCCCATATCCCTTGATTTCCTTAATGCTCAAAAATATATCGATCTCAATATTGAATATACTCATCGACTGAGCAGCCACAGTCTTCTGGTGTAGGGAATATCAAAGATTCACAACCCTCAGTGAAGAAATCTCTCCTCATCTCAGTCCTAAATGGCCGACCCCTTATCCTGAGACTATGATCCCTAGTTCTAGACTCTCCAGCCAGGAGAAACAGCCTCTCAGCATCTACCCTGTCAAGCCCTCTCATCCTGGGAATAAATCTAGTGAACCTTTGTTGCACCCCCTCTAAGACAAGTATAGCCGCACTGGACGCCATGTTGGTGAGGGCGTTTGGTTGGCTGTTAGGCGCGTGCACTGAAAGTATGGTAAGTAGGCAGATCGTGACGCCAATCAGCGTGCAACGCTGATTTGATGCCGGCGCTGCCATTTTCATTGTCATTGCTGGAGCTAACGCCCTCTTTAACCTCGCACAGCTGAACATGCGTTCAGCAGCAGGAACGACCCCCCACTAGCGCTATTCAAAGTGAACATCACCAACTTTCAGGTAACTTGCTTTTTGAATTCTATTGGCCCTGTGGAAGTTTGTGGAAGTATTTGCAGCTTGCTAGAGTTGTGAGGTGACAGGGAGGGTGCGGCACGTGGAAAAGGCCTTGCTTCTGACTTCATGGGTTCTGGTCAGACCACTTGCTCCCAGTCATGGGGGCTCTAGTTGTCATCCCCCTTGGCCGGCAGCATGACAGGGAGATGGAGCAGAGGCAGCAAAGAAGAGGACAAGCTGCTCGCAGAGGCAGGAGGAGGAGGGGGAGAAGGGCTCTCAGCAGAAGGCCTTACCCATTTAGGGTCATCCGAGAGCAATTCTCTTACCTCAACCTGAGCCAGGAGCAGTGTGTGAGGTGATTCATTTACTTTGCTTCCAATTGCCACCGTTCCCTCACCTTCACATGGTCCATCTCTGACTCTTCCCTTCCCTTCCCTTCCTCGACTTCTCTGTCTCCATCTCTGGGGATAGGCTATTGACAAACATTCACTACAAGCCCACTGACTCCCACAGCTACCTGGACTACACTTCCTCCCACCCCGCTTCCTGTAAGGACTCTATTCCATTCTCCCAGTTTCTCCGTCTCCGCCGCATCTGCTCTGACAATGCCACCTTCCATACCAGTGCTTCCGACATGTCTTCCTTTTTCCTCAACCGAGGATTCCCCTCTACTGTGGTTGACACGGCCCTTGACCGTGTCCGTTCTATTTCCCGCACTTCTGCTCGCACCCCTTCCCCTCCCTGCCGGAACCACAATAGAGTTCCCCTTGTCCTCACCTTTCACCCCACCAGCCTCCAAATTCAATGGATCATCCTCCGCCATTTCCGCCACCTCCAGCGTGATCCCACCACCAAACACATCTTCCCCTCACCTCCCCTTTCAGCATTCCGAAGGGACCGCTCCCTCCGCGACACCCTGGTCCACTCCTCTATCGCCCCCAACACCCCTTCCCCTTCGCCCGGTACCTTCCCGTGCAAGCGCAGGAGATGCAACACCTGCCCTTTTACCTCCCCACTTCCCACTGTCCAGAGCCCCAAACACTCCTTCCAGGTGAAACAGCGATTTACTTGTACTTCGTGCAATTTAGTATACTGTATTCGCTGCTCGCGATGTGGTCTCCGCTACATTGGGGAAACCAAACACAGATTGGGTGACTGCTTTGCGGAACACCTCCATTCAGTCCGTAAGGGTGACCCCGAGCTTCCGGTCGCCTGTCCCTTTAATTCTCCACTCCACTCCCACTCTGACCTCTCCGTCCTCGGCCTCTTACACTGTTCCAATTAAGCTCAATGTGAGCTCGAGGAACAGCATCTCATCTTTCGATTAGGCACTTTACAGCCTTCTGGACTCAACATCGAGTTCAACAATTTCAGACCATAACCTCTGCCCCTATCATTTTTTTCTTTTTTTTCCCCCTCTCTCTCACATTGCAGCTGTCGATCCTTCTGCCATTTACACTTCATCTAGTCATCTTTTGTTACTTAACTTGTCCCATTACCATCTCCTTTTGCCTTGCACCATCATCCCTTTTGTCTTTTAATCTCTCCACCCTATCACAGACCTTCCCTTTTGTTCTTTCCTCCCCTCCCGCTCTCCCTGTCACTACACTTGCTTAAAAACCTGTTTCATCTCCAACTTTTTCCAGTTCTGACGAAGGATCATCGACCTGAAACGTTAACTCTGTTTCTCTCTCTACAGATGCTGCCTGACCTGCTGAGTATTTCCAGCATTTTCTGTTTTTATTGCAGTGTGCGAGGTGTCTGCACTTTATGAAGGAGGTGCTGACAGAACTCTGCTACCTCTTGCAACCAGACCTGCAGCCTCACTCCAGGGCAAGGACCGCGAGCGCTGCCAGTGGCTGTGAGAGTGACCGTGGCCCTGAATTTCCTCGTGTCAGGATCCTTCCAGGCTGGAGCAGGCGACATCTGTAATATCTCCCAGTTCGCCGTCCACTGCTGACAGGCGCTCTTTATACCAGGAGAGGGGACTTCATTGTCTTCCCTCTGACCAGAGAGAAGCAGGCGGAGCATGCACATGGCTTTGCCAGGATAACGGGCTTCCCCGTGGTGCAGGGCGTGACCGGCTGCAAGCACGTGGCTTTGTGGGCAACGTATCTAAATGTTGAGGTGTATCGCAACCGCAACGGTTTCCACTTGCTGAATGTGCAGTTGGTGTGCGACCATGCTCAGCACATCATGATGGTGAATGCCCAGTATCCTGACAGCAGTCATGATGCTTTTATTCTGCGCCAGTCCGCCGTTCCCTCAGTCTTTGAGCCACCACGACAAACCAGAGGGTGGCTACTGGGCAACAAGGGCTATTCCTTGACCACCTGGCTCATGACTCCGCTCCGCAACCCAATCACTCCTGGCCAGCATGCCTACAACGAGAGCCATGCTGCTACACAAAACATCATAGAGCAGACCATTGGAGTGCTGAAGCAACGGTTCCGCTGCCTGGACCGCGCTGGAGGAGCCCGACAGTACTCACCGGAGCATGTGTCCCGATTCGGGGTGGTCTGCTGTATCCCCCACAACCTGCCACCAGGATTATGGCCACCAGCTCAGAAGCAGGAGGAGGAAGCGGAAGGGAGGAGGCAACCCAGACAGCCCCTTTCTGGCTGGGATATCCAAGATCAAATCATCCGCCTGTGGTTCCAGTGAACATAACCCCAATTCCCCATTCAACGTTAGTCCCACACCCTACCTTCCCTCTGTTACTGACCATCACAGCGTCCTCTTGGCCACAATGCTGAAATAAAAGCCACAACAAAGCAAACATTCCAATCCAACTTTATAAATTTATCCACCCAATATTAGATCAAAAAATCAATTAATCACCCTTGTGCATTCCCTTAGCGACTGTCTTCCGTGTGCCTTTGCCTGTCCTAGTGCCCCTACGCAGTGCTACCCCAGTGACTGCAGCATGGCTGGTGGAAGGCTGCTGACTTTCAGTGGGGGAGACTGTAGATGACCTTGCAGGATGACCTCGAGGAGTTCTGGGCCTAGTCGGCCCGGCTTCAGACTGCTCCTCCTCGGCATGGGCGGTAGCAGTCTGGGCTGGCTGGCTGACAGGCAACAGCGAGGGCACTGGTGGAGTGGCAGGGATGGGAGTAGGAATGCTGTCATCCTGAGAGAGGACAGCAGGATCATCCTCCACGGAGCCACTGCCACTCTCCAGGGGCAGCGCCTCAGCATTCCTAGTAATCTGCTGGAGTACAGACTACTGGACTGCTGTGACATCCTGCAAGCTCCTTTCAACACTGGTAAACCCAGCCATGATGGCAGCAGTCTGAGCTTGCATGATTTCAGTCTGAGCTTCCATTGCAGCACTCACGACGTTGGGTGGCTTGTGCTTGTGCTACAATGGAAGCTGAGACTTTGGCCATCAGATGCAGCATGATGGTTGGGTCCACAAGTGCGCTAATGGATCTGCCCACCCCTTCCACATTGGAAAGGATGGGCTCCAAGCCCTGCACAGAGCCCTGTGCAAGGCTGGAGCTGGACTCCTCCATGCTCCTTGACTTTGCATTCAGGCTTTCTGGCAGGCCTGCCAATGCACCAAGCATTTCATTGTGCATACCCATCAGCGTTCTTCTGTAGGCTGCCCCAATCGAAGTCTTCATCTGAGTCCTGTGCAGCAGAACTTGTGTGCGATCCCACCTTCTGGAAAGCTGGCACCTGCGCTACCCTTTCCCCCTGCCCTGGCTGCAGCCCACTCGTGCCCGGTGTCTCACCACGTGCAGATCCCACGTCTAACCTATCCTCTAAAGTACGCAGAGTGTCAGTATCTGAGCTGGTGGCTGGGGGTGTGAAATCGAGTGACAGTGTTTCTTCTTCTTCTTCTTCTTCACTGTCCTCTCCCTCTTCTTGTTCAACCACTGGCTGGGCAGGCTGGATTTCTTGGGTGTCTGAAATGAGAAAGGCACAAGTGTAGGGTTGTGGTGAGGGGAGGGGGTGGGGGGAAGCAAGTGATGCATGCTTACACCATGTGCAGCTTGTAAATCAGAAGAGATTGTGGGATGAGGGTGAAGTGGGATGTGAGGAGGATGATAACGTATGAGGGTACCAGCATCTTCTATTCTTTCAGCCGCGCCTGTGCCAAGAATGGCCAGCCTCCTCCATGGGGGTGAGGTCATGCAGGCAAGCCTGTCCCCTGCCAGTTAAGTTCTGCTGGCGTGGGTTATGTGCAAGAGAAAGGGAAGTGTGTCAGTGAGTGTGATGTAATGTGTTTGGGTGATGTGGCTGTCATAGCTGACCGTGTGTTCAAGCTGTGAGATGTAGGTGTGAGGCTTGCAGCAGTGGTAAGTGTATGAGGGTGAGGTGAAGCTATGAATGTGAGGTATGAGTCGTGTCTGGTAGAGATTGTTGGTAGGTGAGTGATTGAGCAGTGTGTGAGGCTAGTGGTGCAGATGGTAGGATATGGCATTTGAAGATGAATTCACTGACCTTGACCACTCATGTGAGGTCATTAAATTTATTCCTGCACTGAGTCCAGGTCCTTGGGGCCATACTGCTAGCATTTACCACAGTGGCCATCTGCTCCCACTGGGGGTGTGGTGCATTGAGCAGTGTGTGAAGCTAGTGGTCTGTTGCCTGGAGAGCCACCTGGCCCCCTGTGGAAAGAGGACCTTTCTTTTGGAGTTGACCGCCTGGACAAAGGCCACCAGTGCTGCATTGGAGAACCTAGGTGCATGCTCTCTCCCTGTTGCGCATTCAACATCTCCCCTGTTGTGCCATTGCAAATTTGTCCACTGTCTTCCCAGCCATTTTAATCACTTGTTGCAGGCAGAAGGCACCTCACCTTTAAGAGGTGCAGGCTACCTTTAAGTAGTGCAGGAGGTTTTAATTGGAGCTAGCCTCGCACGAACTTATAAATTAGCAGGCAGCACGAATTTTGCCTGCTGCCTGCAGTCCTCCAAACGGGCGCGGGTTGCTATCACATCGCAATCCCTGTGCCCGTTTTCGGGGGATACCTGACTTTCTAGGCCCCTTCTTCTTATACTCCAACCCCCTTGCAATAAAGGCTAACATACTATTTGCCTTCCTAATTGCTTGCTGTACCTGCATGTTAACTTTCTGTGATTTGTGTACAAGGACACCCAGGTCCCTCTGAATACCAACATTTACTAGTCTCTCAGCTTTTAAAAAGTATACTGCTTTTCCATTCTTCCTACCCAAGTGGATAATTTTACACTTCCCCACATTATACTCCATCTGCCATCTTCTTGCCTAATCACTTAACTGGTCTATATCCCTTATGGTCTCTTTACGTCCTCCTCACAACTTACTTTCCCACCTAGCTTAATTTCTCCAGTAACTTTTTCTTTACTATTATTAACTACTTCAAGTTCCTCATTCTCATTAGACCCTTGGTTCCCCACAATTTCCAATAGAGTGTACATGGTCTGTGGTAGGAGATTAAATGGGTGAATAGAGTCCATGATAGGGAAGAGTGGACATGGGCTGTGGGAGGAGATTAAATGGGTGGGTAGAGTCCATGATAGGGGAGAGTGTACATGGGTTGTGGGAGGAGATTGAATGGGTGGGTAGAGTCCATGATAGGGGAGAGTGTACATGGGCTGTGGGAGGAGATTGAATGGATGGGTAGAGTCCATGATAGGGGAGAGTGTACATGGGCTGTGGGAGGAGATTGAATGGATGGGTAGAGTCCATGATAGGGGAGAGTGTACATGGGCTGTGGGAGGAGATTGAATGGATGGGTAGAGTCCATGATAGGGGAGAGTGTACATGGGCTGTGGGAGGAGATTGAATGGATGGGTAGAGTCCATGATAGGGGAGAGTGTACATGGGCTGTGGGAGGAGATTGAATGGATGGGTAGAGTCCATGATAGGGGAGAGTGTACATGGGTTATGGGAGGAGATTAAATAGGTGGGTGGAGTCTATGATCAGGTAGAGCATACAGAAGCAGTGGAAGGAGATTAAATAGGTTGGTCGAGTCAATTAAAGCGTAGAGTGTACATAGACTGTGGAAGGAGATTGATCTCATCAGAACACTTTAATATTGAGCACAATGACAACACTCCCCCAAGTCATTTTTGAACAGTGTCAACAGCAGAAGAGCCAGAACAGACCCGTGTGGATCTCCATTTGTCACTGCTTTATAGGCAGAACTTGGATCCATTGAACATCACTTCTATGTAGCATGCCAACCTATGATTCACCACTAAGGGTCGCCAGCAGCCTAGTGATTAATGAACAGGATGCGGAGATGCCGGTGTTGGACTGGGGTGGACAAAATTGAGAGGTCGCACAACACCAGGTTATAGTCCAACAGTTTTATTTGACTTCACCTGAGGAAGGAGCAAATCGATAGCTCCGAAAGCTTGTGATTTCAAATAAAACTGTTGGACTATAACCTGGTGTTGTGCGACCTCTCAATTAATGAACAGCCCAGAGAGGTGTGGGGAGTGCTCTGCAGCACATGTATGGAGACTCCCTCTCACACAAAGCACTTCCTTACCTAGTTTCCAGCTGTAGTCACTCAAACACCGCTGCAACACATCTGTGCACTCCAGCTCAGCATCGAAGGGAAGCGGATGCTGCTTGATGGGGGGACTGGCCTCCTGCTGTCGCTCCCGAGACTGCTGCTGGTCTATGATGCTCATCGGGAGGGCATGGCGATGGGACACAGCTCGGCGCTGCGAGGTCATGGGGGCGAGTCGACTGCCACTGCACCCGTTGTCCCACGCAAACTGGTCTGAGAGCAAAAGAGAGAAAAAGTGAGAGTTATCTCGCAGCCTGGCAGGCAACTGACTGGGCTCATACAGCGTGCAAGTGGACTGGGTCTGAAACCGATAGTTATTGCACCCAAGGGGCGAACTTTCTTTCCGAGAGGTAAAAACGGATCAATATTAATGATTTATTCTCACAACGTATCTCCGGAAGTAAGGAACATATCACAGTACAGCCACATGCTAAATGACCATGACTGGAGATCTCCTTTACTGGACTACAGTCTCTAAATTGCTGCTCTACTTGTCCAATGCACGGCTGCAAGGGAGAGGGATTTGAAGAGAGGCAAAAATGCCTTCACACAGAGTCGGAGGCATAACAGCTGTAAGCAAAATCTGAAACAAAAATGCTGGAAATAGTCAGGTCATTTAGTTGATTGTTTCTGCTCCAAGACTCTTCCTCGGCACTGCGAGTCCCACTGAGACCTGAAATGTCACCTGAACGATCTCCCTTTCTCCACAGATGTTGCCTGACCTGCTGACTATTTCCAGCTCTATTTGTTCTGCACAATGGGTGTTTAACTGTGCATTAAATCGATGGGCTGGGTTTCTCTACCATTTCCTTGCTGGGATGACAAGTGAAAGTTTGCTTTTGAAATGTTGCAATGCTTGTTTATTTCGCAACATGTTCAGAGTGGTTGGGCCAGTTGAACCGCTTTCATTATGTGTACCAGACAGAAAACAAGAAAGGTTTAACTTAAAGGTGGGAACTCCTGGAAGGACTGTACCATTATTTGTTCAGGGAAGCAAGGTCTGCTGGAAATTCTTTAATATAGATTTTGTATCTAAACAGGAGCTCTTTTGATAAACAAGAAGTACTATTGCAGAGGTGCTTACTGAAGGAAGGATGCAAGAAAGGTTAATATTTGTTTAAGTAGTTGAATTCTCTGAACTAAAACCAACCCTACACTCTAGCCTGACGGAGCAATCTGTTTATTCACAGTGGATTTCTCTGTCTAAGCTAGTAGAATTTATATAATTTGACTAAAAGCTTTGTATCTCGAGCCAGGCAGGAAGAGGGAAGGACTTTGAAGGCGGATTACTTAATACCCGAGACCTTTGGCTTTTTGAGAAAAAAGGAATTTCAATAATTGCAGTGTGGCCAACTCAATGATTTCCCTTTGGTGACTTGTTTTTAAGCACACTCGCTTGACTCATGGGCTTAACAGAAGGAGGGAGACACATAGACAGGGAGGATTAAAGGTAATGGGTGGAGAAACACAACCTGATGGAAAGTCAAAATGCCTAATCTCTCAAAATGCTTTTTACTCTGTATCTAACCTTGGGAGTGTTTGATGGGACAGTGTAGAGGGAGCTTTACTCTGTATCTAACCCGTGCTGTACCTGCCCTGGGAGTGTTTGATGCGGAGATGCCGGTGTTGGACTGGGGTGGACAAAATTGAGAGGTCGCACAACACCAGGTTATAGTCCAACAGTTTTATTTGAAATCACAAGCTTTCGGAGCTATCGATTTGCTCCTTCCTCGTGTTTGATGGGGACAGTGTAGAAGGAGCATTACTCTGTATCTAACCCGTGCTGTACCTGCCCTGGGAGTGTTTGATGGGACAGTGTAGAGGGAGCTTTACTCTGTATCTAGCCCGTGCTTTACCTGTCCTGGGAGTGTTTGATGGGACAGTGTAGAGGGAGCTTTACTCTGTATCTAACCCGTGCTGTATCTGCCCTGGGAGTGCTGGTCTCAGATACTGAGTGCTGTGTTGGAAAGTATTCCATTCTCCATCAGTATACCTCACCTCAATGGAGCATGAAATTCCCATAAAGACAAGAAGTGGCCCATTATACGAGAGGAGCAGAGATCCCCCTGATCCCATTCAGTCAGGAGGTCGTCAGTCTGAGTTAAGGGTTCAACAAGGATTCCTGCACTGTGGGGCACTCCCGTTTAATGCTGAGTCTAGAGCTGGAAAACATACCATATTTCTGTCCCGGAGTAGTGATAGGCCCCCTGCGCAGGTAAGCTGTGGACATCGCCTCGAGCCAAGCAGCCTGCAATGGAAGACAAACAGCCATCAAAGGAGGGGCTTGGCAACAACAACTTACTTTATCCTACAAAGAACGACTTGCATTTATATAGCGCCTTTCACCACCTCAGGACGTCCCAAAGCGCTTTACAGCCAATGAAGTACTTTTTTTGAAGTGTCGTCACTGTTGTAATGTAGTAAACATGGCAGCCAATTTGTGCACAGCAAGCTCCCACAAACAGCAATGTGATAATGACCAGATAATCTGTTTTTGTTATGTTGATTGAGGGATAAATATTGGCCCAGGACACCAGGGATAACTTCCCTGCTCTTCTTCGAAATAGTGCCGTGGGATCTTTTACGTCCACCTGAGAGAGCAGACAGGTCTTGGTTTAACGTTTCATCCGAAAGACGGCACCTCTGACAGTGCAGCACTCCCTCAGTACTGAACTAAAGTGTTAGTCTAGATTTTGTGCTCAAGTCTCTGGAGTGTCATTTGAACCCACAACCTTCTGACTCAAGCAAGAGTGATATCACTGAGCCACGGCTGACACAAGACATCCCAGAGGTTTAAGAGGGTAATAGTAAAGAGGACCGGAACACCAAGCCAGGGGACAGAGGTGACTGAAGGTTGGGTCGAAAAGAGAGGTTTAGAGAAGGTTTCTAAAGAAGGAGAGCGAAACAGAGGCGGTGGGTTTTGGGAGTGTTCCAGAGAGGAGAGTCGAAGAGGCTAAAGGCTCTGCCACCAATGGTAGGAGGAAGGGTGGGGGATGCACCGGAGGTCAGAATCAGGTTATCGAGAGATGCAGGGGTTGATGCAGAGGGAGGTAGGGAGGAACAAGGTCAAGGAGGGATTTGAAGATGAGGACAAGGCTTTTAAGTTGGTTGTTTTGTGGGACAGGGAGCCAGTATCGGTCAGCAAGAGGGGAGTGAGGGACGAGTGGGCCTATATTGTGGGACAGGACAGGCTTGGACATCAGATCTTGTGGAGGGCGGAGGCTATTGGAGTAGTCGAGTCAAACACTGACAGAAATATGGTTATGGGTTTCAGTAGATTGAGGTGGGAGGGGGGGTGCGGTGGCGTTGTTGGGGTCAGGTGGAGGTGATTGAGAGAATGTCGGATATGAAGCTTCATTAAGGGTCAAACACAATGCAAAGGCTGTGCACGTTTTTTTTGGCCTGAGCGGGAGGCAAGGGGGTGGGATGGCATCGATGGTGGGGGGCAGCAGTGTGTGTGGTGGGCACCAAGAATGATGACTTTGGCCTCCCTGACGTTCAGCCGAAGAAGGTTGTGGCACTACTAGGACTTGATGTTGGACAGACTGCCTGGCAGCACGGAGATGGTTATGGGATGGAACGGTAGAGATGGTCAATGCAGATGACAGCCAATCCCTCCCTGTGCCTGCAGATGATGTCACCGAGGGATAGCGTGAGCCGATGAAAGGAGGGGGCCAAGAACTAATAACGGGCGAGGGGATGCTGGAGTTAATGGTGTGCAAGAGGGAGGAGCAGCCATTGCTGGAGATGGACTGGAGGTGTTCAGACTGGAAGAAATGGAACCACACAAAGAGGAGCAGGAACAACAGTACGCCTCGTTCTTGACGATGGAGAGGGAGGTCTCAGTGCAGTAAGGCGGGCGGAAGCTGGACTCAAGGGTCTTGAATAGGGAATCTCGGCAGAGATGGGCTGCGAGCTGGGAGGCGATGACACACTGAAGAACCAGAGAGAGAAAAGGGAGGTTAGATATGGGGCATTAGTTAGAGAGGGCAGTTTGGTCAAAGGACGCTGCCTGGGGAAAGAGAACTCTTCACACCGACAGCTAGCATGCATCTCAGCAGCGGCAATTGAGTGATCAGGAACGGAACTGGAGGAGAGGATGGAAGGGGCAGGAGTCAGTCTGTACCCCAGTCCCCATTCACTGTCAGTCTGTACCCCAGTCCCCATTGACTGGGAGTCAGTCTGTACCCCAGTCCCCATTCACTGGGAGTCAGTCTGTACCCCAGTCCCCATTCACTGGGAGTCAGTCTGTACCCCAGTCCCCATTCACTGGGAGTCAGTCTGTACCCCAGTCCCCATTCACTGGGAGTCAGTCTGTACCCCAGTCCCCATTCACTGGGAGTCAGTCTGTACCCCAGTCCCCATTCACTTTCAGTCAGTACCCCAGTCCCCATTCACTGTCAGTCTGTACCCCAGTCCCCATTCACTGTCAGTCTGTACCCCAGTCCCCATTCATTGGGAGTCAGTCTGTACCCCAGTCCCCATTCACTGTCAGTCTGTGCCCCAGTCCCCATTCATTGGGAGTCAGTCTGTACCCCAGTCCCCATTCACTGGGAGTCAGTCTGTACGCCAGTCCCCATTCACTGTCAGTCTGTACCCCAGTCCCCATTCATTGGGAGTCAGTCTGTACCCCAGTCCCCACTCACTGGGAGTCAGTCTGTACCCCAGTCCCCATTCACTGGGAGTCAGTCTGTACCCCAGTCCCCATTCACTGGGAGTCAGTCTGTACCCCAGTCCCCATTCACTGGGAGTCAGTCTGCACCCCAGTCCCCATTCACTGTCAGACTGTACCCCAGTCCCCATTCACTGGGAGTCAGTCTGTACCCCAGTCCCCATTCACTGTCAGTCTGTACCCCAGTCCCCATTGATTGGGAGTCAGTCTGTACCCCAGTCCCCATTCACTGTCAGTCTGTACCCCAGTCCCCATTCACTGTCACTCTGTACACCAGTCCCCATTCACTGGGAGTCAGTCTGTACCCCAGTCCCCATTCACTGTCAGTCTGTACCCCAGTCCCCATTCACTGGGAGTCAGTCTGTACCCCAGTCCCCATTCACTGTCACTCTGTACACCAGTCCCCATTCACTGGGGGTCAGTCTGTACCCCAGTCCCTATTCACTGTCAGTCTGTACCCCAGTCCGCATTGACTAGGAGTCAGTCTGTACCGCAGTCCCCATTCACTGGGAGTCAGTCTGTACCCCAGTCCCCATTCACTGGGAGTCAGTCTGTACCCCAGTCCCCATTCACTGGGAGTCAGTCTGTACCCCAGTCCCCATTCACTGGGAGTCAGTCTGTACCCCAGTCCCCATTCACTGGGAGTCAGTCTGTACCCCAGTCCCCATTCACTGGGAGTCAGTCTGTACCCCAGTCCCCATTCACTGGGAGTCAGTCTGTACCCCAGTCCCCATTCACTGGGAGTCAGTCTGTACCCCAGTCCCCATTCACTGGGAGTCAGTCTGTACCCCAGTCCCCATTCACTGGGAGTCAGTCTGTACCCCAGTCCCCATTCACTGGGAGTCAGTCTGTACCCCAGTCCCCATTCACTGGGAGTCAGTCTGTACCCCAGTCCCCATTCACTGGGAGTCAGTCTGTACCCCAGTCCCCATTCACCGTCAGTCGGTACCCCAGTACCCAGTCACTGTCAGTCTGTACCCCAGTCCCCATTCACTGGGAGTCAGTCTGTACCCCAGTCCCCATTCACTGTCAGTCTGTACCCCAGTCCCCATTCACTGTGGGTCAGTCTGTACCCCAGTCCAAATTGACTGTCAGTATGTACCCCAGTCCCCATTCACTGGGAGTCAGTCTGTATCCCAGTCCCCATACACTGGGAGTCAGTCTGTACCCCACTCCCCATTCACTGTCAGACTGTACCCCAGTCCCCATTCATTGGGAGTCAGTCCGTACCCCAGTCCCCATTCACTGGGAGTCAGTCTGTACCCCAGTCCCCATTCACTGGGAGTCAGTCTGTACCCCAGTCCCCATTCACTGTCAGACTGTAGCCCAGTCCCCATTCACTGGGAGTCAGTCTGTACCCCAGTCCCCATTCACTGGGAGTCAGTCTGTACCCCAGTCCCCATTCACTGGGAGTCAGTCTGTACCCCAGTCCCCATTCACTGGGAGTCAGTCTGAACCCCAGTCCCCATTCACTGTCAGTCTGTACCCCAGTCCCCATTGATTGGGAGTCAGTCTGTACCCCAGTCCCCATTGATTGGGAGTCAGTCTGTACCCCAGTCCCCATTCACTGTCACTCTGTACACCAGTCCCCATTCACTGGGAGTCAGTCTGTACCCCAGTCCCCATTCACTGTCACTCTGTACACCAGACCCCATTCACTGGGGGTCAGTCTGTACCCCAGTCCCTATTCACTGTCAGTCTGTACCCCAGTCCGCATTGACTAGGAGTCAGTCTGTACCGCAGTCCCCATTCACTGGGAGTCAGTCTGTACCCCAGTCCCCATTCACTGGGAGTCAGTCTGTACCCCAGTCCCCATTCACTGGGAGTCAGTCTGTACCCCAGTCCCCATTCACTGGGAGTCAGTCTGTACCCCAGTCCCCATTCACTGGGAGTCAGTCTGTACCCCAGTCCCCATTCACTGGGAGTCAGTCTGTACCCCAGTCCCCATTCACTGGGAGTCAGTCTGTACCCCAGTCCCCATTCACTGGGAGTCAGTCTGTACCCCAGTCCCCATTCACTGGGAGTCAGTCTGTACCCCAGTCCCCATTCACTGGGAGTCAGTCTGTACCCCAGTCCCCATTCACTGGGAGTCAGTCTGTACCCCAGTCCCCATTCACTGGGAGTCAGTCTGTACCCCAGTCCCCATTCACTGGGAGTCAGTCTGTACCCCAGTCCCCATTCACTGGGAGTCAGTCTGTACCCCAGTCCCCATTCACTGGGAGTCAGTCTGTACCCCAGTCCCCATTCACTGGGAGTCAGTCTGTACCCCAGTCCCCATTCACTGGGAGTCAGTCTGTACCCCAGTACCCAGTCACCGTCAGTCTGTACCCCAGTCCCCATTCACTGGGAGTCAGTCTGTACCCCAGTCCCCATTCACTGTCAGTCTGTACCCCAGTCCCCATTCACTGTGGGTCAGTCTGTACCCCAGTCCAAATTGACTGTCAGTATGTACCCCAGTCCCCATTCACTGGGAGTCAGTCTGTATCCCAGTCCCCATACACTGGGAGTCAGTCTGTACCCCACTCCCCATTCACTGTCAGACTGTACCCCAGTCCCCATTCATTGGGAGTCAGTCCGTACCCCAGTCCCCATTCACTGGGAGTCAGTCTGTACCCCAGTCCCCATTCACTGGGAGTCAGTCTGTACCCCAGTCCCCATTCACTGTCAGACTGTACCCCAGTCCCCATTCACTGGGAGTCAGTCTGTACCCCAGTCCCCATTCACTGGGAGTCAGTCTGTACCCCAGTCCCCATTCACTGGGAGTCAGTCTGTACCCCAGTCCCCATTCACTGGGAGTCAGTCTGAACCCCAGTCCCCATTCACTGTCAGTCTGTACCCCAGTCCCCATTGATTGGGAGTCAGTCTGTACCCCAGTCCCCATTGATTGGAGTCAGTCTGTACCCCAGTCCCCATTCACTGTCACTCTGTACACCAGTCCCCATTCACTGGGAGTCAGTCTGTACCCCAGTCCCCATTCACTGTCACTCTGTACACCAGAGCCCATTCACTGGGGGTCAGTCTGTACCCCAGTCCCTATTCACTGTCAGTCTGTACCCCAGTCCGCATTGACTAGGAGTCAGTCTGTACCGCAGTCCCCATTCACTGGGAGTCAGTCTGTACCCCAGTCCCCATTCACTGGGAGTCAGTCTGTACCCCAGTCCCCATTCACTGGGAGTCAGTCTGTACCCCAGTCCCCATTCACTGGGAGTCAGTCTGTACCCCAGTCCCCATTCACTGGGAGTCAGTCTGTACCCCAGTCCCCATTCACTGGGAGTCAGTCTGTACCCCAGTCCCCATTCACTGGGAGTCAGTCTGTACCCCAGTCCCCATTCACTGGGAGTCAGTCTGTACCCCAGTCCCCATTCACTGGGAGTCAGTCTGTACCCCAGTCCCCATTCACTGGGAGTCAGTCTGTACCCCAGTCCCCATTCACTGGGAGTCAGTCTGTACCCCAGTCCCCATTCACTGGGAGTCAGTCTGTACCCCAGTCCCCATTCACCGTCAGTCGGTACCCCAGTACCCAGTCACTGTCAGTCTGTACCCCAGTCCCCATTCACTGGGAGTCAGTCTGTACCCCAGTCCCCATTCACTGTCAGTCTGTACCCCAGTCCCCATTCACTGTGGGTCAGTCTGTACCCCAGTCCAAATTGACTGTCAGTATGTACCCCAGTCCCCATTCACTGGGAGTCAGTCTGTATCCCAGTCCCCATACACTGGGAGTCAGTCTGTACCCCACTCCCCATTCACTGTCAGACTGTACCCCAGTCCCCATTCATTGGGAGTCAGTCCGTACCCCAGTCCCCATTCACTGGGAGTCAGTCTGTACCCCAGTCCCCATTCACTGGGAGTCAGTCTGTACCCCAGTCCCCATTCACTGTCAGACTGTACCCCAGTCCCCATTCACTGGGAGTCAGTCTGTACCCCAGTCCCCATTCACTGGGAGTCAGTCTGTACCCCAGTCCCCATTCACTGGGAGTCAGTCTGTACCCCAGTCCCCATTCACTGGGAGTCAGTCTGAACCCCAGTCCCCATTCACTGTCAGTCTGTACCCCAGTCCCCATTGATTGGGAGTCAGTCTGTACCCCAGTCCCCATTGATTGGGAGTCAGTCTGTACCCCAGTCCCCATTCACTGTCACTCTGTACACCAGTCCCCATTCACTGGGAGTCAGTCTGTACCCCAGTCCCCATTCACTGTCACTCTGTACACCAGACCCCATTCACTGGGGGTCAGTCTGTACCCCAGTCCCTATTCACTGTCAGTCTGTACCCCAGTCCGCATTGACTAGGAGTCAGTCTGTACCGCAGTCCCCATTCACTGGGAGTCAGTCTGTACCCCAGTCCCCATTCACTGGGAGTCAGTCTGTACCCCAGTCCCCATTCACTGGGAGTCAGTCTGTACCCCAGTCCCCATTCACTGGGAGTCAGTCTGTACCCCAGTCCCCATTCACTGGAGTCAGTCTGTACCCCAGTCCCCATTCACTGGGAGTCAGTCTGTACCCCAGTCCCCATTCACTGGGAGTCAGTCTGTACCCCAGTCCCCATTCACTGGGAGTCAGTCTGTACCCCAGTCCCCATTCACTGGGAGTCAGTCTGTACCCCAGTCCCCATTCACTGGGAGTCAGTCTGTACCCCAGTCCCCATTCACTGGGAGTCAGTCTGTACCCCAGTCCCCATTCACTGGGAGTCAGTCTGTACCCCAGTCCCCATTCACTGGGAGTCAGTCTGTACCCCAGTCCCCATTCACTGGGAGTCAGTCTGTACCCCAGTCCCCATTCACTGGGAGTCAGTCTGTACCCCAGTCCCCATTCACTGGGAGTCAGTCTGTACCCCAGTCCCCATTCACTGGGAGTCAGTCTGTACCCCAGTCCCCATTCACTGGGAGTCAGTCGGTACCCCAGTACCCAGTCACTGTCAGTCTGTACCCCAGTCCCCATTCACTGGGAGTCAGTCTGTACCCCAGTCCCCATTCACTGTCAGTCTGTACCCCAGTCCCCATTCACTGTGGGTCAGTCTGTACCCCAGTCCAAATTGACTGTCAGTATGTACCCCAGTCCCCATTCACTGGGAGTCAGTCTGTATCCCAGTCCCCATACACTGGGAGTCAGTCTGTACCCCACTCCCCATTCACTGTCAGACTGTACCCCAGTCCCCATTCATTGGGAGTCAGTCCGTACCCCAGTCCCCATTCACTGGGAGTCAGTCTGTACCCCAGTCCCCATTCACTGGGAGTCAGTCTGTACCCAGTCCCCATTCACTGTCAGACTGTACCCCAGTCCCCATTCACTGGGAGTCAGTCTGTACCCCAGTCCCCATTCACTGGGAGTCAGTCTGTACCCCAGTCCCCATTCACTGGGAGTCAGTCTGTACCCCAGTCCCCATTCACTGGGAGTCAGTCTGAACCCCAGTCCCCATTCACTGTCAGTCTGTACCCCAGTCCCCATTGATTGGGAGTCAGTCTGTACCCCAGTCCCCATTGATTGGGAGTCAGTCTGTACCCCAGTCCCCATTCACTGTCACTCTGTACACCAGTCCCCATTCACTGGGAGTCAGTCTGTACCCCAGTCCCCATTCACTGTCACTCTGTACACCAGACCCCATTCACTGGGGGTCAGTCTGTACCCCAGTCCCTATTCACTGTCAGTCTGTACCCCAGTCCGCATTGACTAGGAGTCAGTCTGTACCGCAGTCCCCATTCACTGGGAGTCAGTCTGTACCCCAGTCCCCATTCACTGGGAGTCAGTCTGTACCCCAGTCCCCATTCACTGGGAGTCAGTCTGTACCCCAGTCCCCATTCACTGGGAGTCAATCTGTACCCCAGTCCCCATTCACTGGGAGTCAGTCTGTACCCCAGTCCCCATTCACTGGGAGTCAGTCTGTACCCCAGTCCCCATTCACTGTCAGTCTGTACCCCAGTCCCCATTCACTGTCACTCTGTACACCAGTCCCCATTCACTGGGAGTCAGTCTGTACCCCAGTCCCCATTCACTGTCAGTCTGTACCCCAGTCCCCATTCACTGTCACTCTGTACACCAGTCCCCATTCACTGGGAGTCAGTCTGTACCCCAGTCCCCATTCACTGGGAGTCAGTCTGTACCCCAGTTCCCATTCACTGTCAGTCTGTACCCCAGTCCCCATTCACTGTCAGTCTGTACCCCAGTCCCCATTCACTGGGAGTCAGTCTGTACCCCAGTCCCCATTCACTGGGAGTCAGTCTGTACCCCAGTCCCCATTCACTGGGGGTCAGTCTGTACCCCAGTCCCCATTCACTGGGGGTCAGTCTGTACCCCAGTCCCCATTCACTGGGGGTCAGTCTGTACCCCAGTCCCCATTCACTGGGGGTCAGTCTGTACCCCAGTCCCCATTCACTGGGGGTCAGTCTGTACCCCAGTCCCCATTCACTGGGGTCAGTCTGTACCCCAGTCCCCATTCACTGGGGGTCAGTCTGTACCCCAGTCCCCATTCACTGTGGGTCAGTCTGTACCCCAGTCCCCATTCACTGGGAGTCAGTCTGTACCCCAGTCCCCATTCACTGTCAGTCTGTACCCCAGTCCCCATTCACTGTGGGTCAGTCTGTACCCCAGTCCAAATTGACTGTCAGTATGTACCCCAGTCCCCATTCACTGGGAGTCAGTCTGTATCCCAGTCCCCATACACTGGGAGTCAGTCTGTACCCCACTCCCCATTCACTGTCAGACTGTACCCCAGTCCCCATTCATTGGGAGTCAGTCCGTACCCCAGTCCCCATTCACTGGGAGTCAGTCTGTACCCCAGTCCCCATTCACTGGGAGTCAGTCTGTACCCCAGTCCCCATTCACTGTCAGACTGTACCCCAGTCCCCATTCACTGGGAGTCAGTCTGTACCCCAGTCCCCATTCACTGGGAGTCAGTCTGTACCCCAGTCCCCATTCACTGGGAGTCAGTCTGTACCCCAGTCCCCATTCACTGGGAGTCAGTCTGAACCCCAGTCCCCATTCACTGTCAGTCTGTACCCCAGTCCCCATTGATTGGGAGTCAGTCTGTACCCCAGTCCCCATTGATTGGGAGTCAGTCTGTACCCCAGTCCCCATTCACTGTCACTCTGTACACCAGTCCCCATTCACTGGGAGTCAGTCTGTACCCCAGTCCCCATTCACTGTCACTCTGTACACCAGACCCCATTCACTGGGGGTCAGTCTGTACCCCAGTCCCTATTCACTGTCAGTCTGTACCCCAGTCCGCATTGACTAGGAGTCAGTCTGTACCGCAGTCCCCATTCACTGGGAGTCAGTCTGTACCCCAGTCCCCATTCACTGGGAGTCAGTCTGTACCCCAGTCCCCATTCACTGGGAGTCAGTCTGTACCCCAGTCCCCATTCACTGGGAGTCAGTCTGTACCCCAGTCCCCATTCACTGGGAGTCAGTCTGTACCCCAGTCCCCATTCACTGGGAGTCAGTCTGTACCCCAGTCCCCATTCACTGGGAGTCAGTCTGTACCCCAGTCCCCATTCACTGGTCAGTCTGTACCCAGTCCCCATTCACTGTCAGTCTGTACCCATCCCATTCACTGTCACTCTGTACCCCAGTCCCCATTCACTGTCACTCTGTACACCAGTCCCCATTCACTGGGAGTCAGTCTGTACCCCAGTCCCCATTCACTGGGAGTCAGTCTGTACCCCAGTTCCCATTCACTGTCAGTCTGTACCCCAGTCCCCATTCACTGTCAGTCTGTACCCCAGTCCCCATTCACTGTCAGTCTGTACCCCAGTCCCCATTCACTGGGAGTCAGTCTGTACCCCAGTCCCCATTCACTGTCAGTCTGTACTCCAGTCCCCGTTCACTGGGAGTCAGTCTGTACCCCAGTCCCCATTCACTGGGAGTCAGTCTGTACCCCAGTCCCCATTCACTGGGAGTCAGTCTGTACCTCAGTCCCCATTCACTGGGGGTCAGTCTGTACCCCAGTCCCCATTCACTGGGGGTCAGTCTGTACCCCAGTCCCCATTCACTGGGGGTCAGTCTGTACCCCAGTCCCCATTCACTGGGGGTCAGTCTGTACCCCAGTCCCCATTCACTGGGGGTCAGTCTGTACCCCAGTCCCCATTCACTGGGGGTCAGTCTGTACCCCAGTCCCCATTCACTGGGGGTCAGTCTGTACCCCAGTCCCCATTCACTGTGGGTCAGTCTGTACCCCAGTCCCCATTCACTGTGGGTCAGTCGGTACCCCAGTCCCCATTCACTGGGAGTCAGTCTGTACCCCAGTCCCCATTCATTGGATGTCAGTCTGTACCCCAGTCCCCATTCACTGTCAGTCTGTACCCCAGTCCCCATTGACTGGGAGTCTGTACCCCAGTCCCCATTCACTGTCAGTCGGTACCCCAGTCCCCATTCACTGGGAGTCAGTCTGTACCCCAGTCCCCATTCACTGGAAGTCAGTCTGTACCCCAGACCCCATTCACTGGGAGTCAGTCTGTACCGCAGTCCCCATTCACTGTCAGTCTGTACCCCAGTCCCCCTTCACTGTCAGTCTGTACCCCAGTCCCCATTCACTGGGAATCAGTCTGTACCCCAGTCCCCATTCACTGAGAGTCAGTCTGTACCCCAGTCCGCATTCACTGTCAGTCTGTACCCCAGTCCCCCTTCACTGTCAGTCTGTACCACAGTCCCCATTCATTGGGAGTCAGTCTGTACCCCAGTCCCCAGTCACTGGGAGTCAGTCTGTACCCCAGTCCCCATTCACTGGGAGTCAGTCTGTACCCCAGTCCCCATTCACTGGGAGTCAGTCTGTACCCCAGTCCCCATTGATTGGGAGTCAGTCGGTACCCCAGTCCCCATTCACTGTCAGTCTGTACCCCAGTCCCCATTCACTGTCACTCTGTACACCAGTCCCCATTCACTGTCAGTCTGTACCCCAGTCCCCATTCACTGTCAGTCTGTACCCCAGTCCCCATTCACTGTCACTCTGTACACCAGTCCCCATTCACTGGGGGTCAGTCTGTACCCCAGTCCCCTATTCACTGTCAGTCTGTACCCCAGTCCGCATTCGACTAGGAGTCAGTCTGTACCCGCAGTCCCCATTCACTGAGTCAGTCTGTACCCCAGTCCCCTATTCACTGTCAGTCTGTACCCCAGTCCCCATTCACTGGGAGTCAGTCTGTACCCCAGTCCCCATTCACTGTCAGTCTGTACCCCAGTCCCCATTCACTGTCAGTCTGTACCCCAGTCCCCATTCACTGTCAGTCTGTACCCCAGTCCCCATTCACTGTCAGTCTGTACCCCAGTCCCCATTCACTGTCAGTCTGTACCCCAGTCCCCATTCACTGTCAGTCTGTACCCCAGTCCCCATTCACTGTCAGTCTGTACTCCAGTCCCCATTCACTGTCAGTCTGTACCCCAGTCCCCATTCACTGTCAGTCTGTACTCCAGTCCCCGTTCACTGGGAGTCAGTCTGTACCCCAGTCCACATTCACTGGGAGTCAGTCTGTACCCAGTCCCCATACACTGTCAGTCTGTACCCCAGTCCCCATTCACTGGGAGTCAGTCTGTACCCCAGTCCCCATTCACTGGGAGTCAGTCTGTACCCCAGTCCCCATTCACTGGGAGTCAGTCTGTACCCCAGTCCCCATTCACTGTCACTCTGTACACCAGTCCCCATTCACTGGGAGTCAGTCTGTACCCCAGTCCCCATTCACTGTCAGTCTGTACCCCAGTCCCCATTCACTGTCAGTCTGTACCCCAGTCCCCATTCACTGGGAGTCAGTCTGTACCCCAGTCCCCATTCACTGTCAGTCTGTACTCCAGTCCCCGTTCACTGGGAGTCAGTCTGTACCCCAGTCCCCATTCACTGGGAGTCAGTCTGTACCCCAGTCCCCATTCACTGGGAGTCAGTCTGTACCTCAGTCCCCATTCACTGGGGTCAGTCTGTACCCCAGTCCCCATTCACTGGGGGTCAGTCTGTACCCCAGTCCCCATTCACTGGGGGTCAGTCTGTACCCCAGTCCCCATTCACTGGGGGTCAGTCTGTACCCCAGTCCCCATTCACTGGGGGTCAGTCTGTACCCCAGTCCCCATTCACTGGGGGTCAGTCTGTACCCCAGTCCCCATTCACTGTGGGTCAGTCTGTACCCCAGTCCCCATTCACTGTGGGTCAGTCGGTACCCCAGTCCCCATTCACTGGGAGTCAGTCTGTACCCCAGTCCCCATTCATTGGATGTCAGTCTGTACCCCAGTCCCCATTCACTGTCAGTCTGTACCCCAGTCCCCATTGACTGGGAGTCTGTACCCCAGTCCCCATTCACTGTCAGTCGGTACCCCAGTCCCCATTCACTGGGAGTCAGTCTGTACCCCAGTCCCCATTCACTGGAAGTCAGTCTGTACCCCAGTCCCCATTCACTGGGAGTCAGTCTGTACCCCAGTCCCCATTCACTGTCAGTCTGTACCCCAGTCCCCATTCACTGTCAGTCTGTACCCCAGTCCCCATTCACTGGGAGTCAGTCTGTACCCCAGTCCCCATTCACTGGGAGTCAGTCTGTACCCCAGTCCCCATTCACTGTCAGTCTGTACCCCAGTCCCCATTCACTGTCAGTCTGTACCCCAGTCCCCATTCACTGGGAGTCAGTCTGTACCCCAGTCCCCATTCACTGGGAGTCAGTCTGTACCCCAGTCCCCATTCACTGGGAGTCAGTCTGTACCCCAGTCCCCATTCACTGGGAGTCAGTCTGTACCCCAGTCCCCATTCACTGGGAGTCAGTCTGTACCCCAGTCCCCATTCACTGTCAGTCTGTACCCCAGTCCCCATTCACTGGGAGTCAGTCTGTACCCCAGTCCCCATTCACTGGGGGTCAGTCTGTACCCCAGTCCCCATTCACTGTGGGTCAGTCTGTACCCCAGTCCCCATTCACTGGGGGTCAGTCTGTACCCCAGTCCCCATTCACTGGGGGTCAGTCTGTACCCCAGTCCCCATTCACTGGGGGTCAGTCTGTACCCCAGTCCCATTTCACTGGGGGGTCAGTCTGTACCCCAGTCCCCATTCACTGGGGGTCAGTCTGTACCCCCAGTCCCCATTCACTGTGGGTCAGTCTGTACCCCCAGTCCCCATTCACTGTGGGTCAGTCGGGGTACCCCAGTCCCCCATTCACTGGGAGTCAGTCTGTACCAGTCCCCATTCATTGGATGTCAGTCTGTACCCCAGTCCCCATTCACTGTCAGTCTGTACCCCAGTCCCCCATTGACTGGGAGTCTGTACCCCAGTCCCCATTCACTGTCAGTCGGAACCCCAGTCCCCATTCACTGGGAGTCAGTCTGTACACCCAGTCCCCATTCACTGGAAGTCAGTCTGTACCCCAGACCCCATTCACTGGGAGTCAGTCTGTACCGCAGTCCCCATTCACTGTCAGTCTGTACCCCAGTCCCCATTCACTGTCAGTCTGTACCCCAGTCCCCATTCACTGGGAATCAGTCTGTACCCCAGTCCCCATTCACTGAGAGTCAGTCTGTACCCAGTCCGCATTCACTGTCAGTCTGTACCCCAGTCCCCCTTCACTGTCAGTCTGTACCCCAGTCCCCATTCATTGGGAGTCAGTCTGTACCCCAGTCCCCAGTCACTGGGAGTCAGTCTGTACCCCAGTCCCCATTCACTGGGAGTCAGTCTGTACCCCAGTCCCCATTCACTGGGAGTCAGTCTGTACCCCAGTCCCCATTGCACTGGGAGTCAGTCTGTACCCCAGTCCCCATTCACTGTCAGTCTGTACCCCAGTCCCCATTCACTGTCACTCTGTACACCAGTCCCCATTCACTGGGTCAGTCTGTACCCCAGTCCCCATTCACTGGTCAGTCTGTACCCCAGTCCCCATTCACTGTCACTCTGTACCCCAGTCCCCATTCACTGGGGGTCAGTCTGTACCCCAGTCCCTATTCACTGTCAGTCTGTACCCCAGTCCCCATTCACTAGGAGTCAGTCTGTACCGCCAGTCCCCATTCACTGTCAGTCTGTACCCCAGTCCCCTATTCACTGGTCAGTCTGTACCCCAGTCCCCATTCACTGGGAGTCAGTCTGTACCCCAGTCCCCATTCACTGGTCAGTCTGTACCCCAGTCCCCATTCACTGGTCAGTCTGTACCCCAGTCCCCATTCACTGTCAGTCTGTACCCCAGTCCCCATTCACTGTCAGTCTGTACCCCAGTCCCCATTCACTGTCAGTCTGTACCCCAGTCCCCATTCACTGTCAGTCTGTACTCCAGTCCCCGTTCACTGGGAGTCAGTCTGTACCCCAGTCCACATTCACTGGGAGTCAGTCTGTACCCCAGTCCCCATTCACTGTCAGTCTGTACCCCAGTCCCCATTCACTGGGAGTCAGTCTGTACCCCAGTCCCCATTCACTGGGAGTCAGTCTGTACCCCAGTCCCCATTCACTGGGAGTCAGTCTGTACCCCAGTCCCCATTCACTGTCAGTCTGTACCCCAGTCCCCATTCACTGGGAGTCAGTCTGTACCCCAGTCCCCATTCACTGTCAGTCTGTACCCCAGTCCCCATTCACTGTCAGTCTGTACCCCAGTCCCCATTCACTGGGAGTCAGTCTGTACCCCAGTCCCCATTCACTGGGAGTCAGTCTGTACCCCAGTCCCCATTCACTGTCAGTCTGTACCCCAGTCCCCATTCACTGTCAGTCTGTACCCCAGTCCCCATTCACTGTCAGTCTGTACCCCAGTCCCCATTCACTGGGAGTCAGTCTGTACCCCAGTCCCCATTCACTGTCAGTCTGTACCCCAGTCCCCATTCACTGGGAGTCAGTCTGTACCCCAGTCCCCATTCACTGGGAGTCAGTCTGTACCCCAGTCCCCATTCACTGGGAGTCAGTCTGTACCCCAGTCCCCATTCACTGGGGGTCAGTCTGTACCCCAGTCCCCATTCACTGGGGTCAGTCTGTACCCCAGTCCCCATTCACTGGGGGTCAGTCTGTACCCCAGTCCCCATTCACTGGGGGTCAGTCTGTACCCCAGTCCCCATTCACTGGGGGTCAGTCTGTACCCCAGTCCCCATTCACTGGGGGTCAGTCTGTACCCCAGTCCCCATTCACTGTGGGTCAGTCTGTACCCCAGTCCCCATTCACTGTGGGTCAGTCGGTACCCCAGTCCCCATTCACTGGGAGTCAGTCTGTACCCCAGTCCCCATTCATTGGATGTCAGTCTGTACCCCAGTCCCCATTCACTGTCAGTCTGTACCCAGTCCCCATTGACTGGGAGTCTGTACCCCAGTCCCCATTCACTGTCAGTCGGTACCCCAGTCCCCATTCACTGGGAGTCAGTCTGTACCCCAGTCCCCATTCACTGAAGTCAGTCTGTACCCCAGACCCCATTCACTGTCAGTCTGTACCGCCAGTCCCCATTCCACTGTCAGTCTGTACCCCAGTCCCCCTTCACTGTCAGTCTGTACCTCCAGTCCCCAGTTCACTGGGAGTCAGTCTGTACCCCAGTCCCCATTCACTGAGAGTCAGTCTGTACCCCAGTCCGCATTCACTGTCAGTCTGTACCCCAGTCCCCCTTCACTGGGTCAGTCTGTACCACAGTCCCCATTCCACTTGGAGTCAGTCTGTACCCCAGTCCCCCCATCACTGGGAGTCAGTCTGTACCCCAGTCCCCATTCACTGGGAGTCAGTCTGTACCCCAGTCCCCATTCACTGGGAGTCAGTCTGTACCCCAGTCCCCATTCATTGGGAGTCAGTCTGTACCCCAGTCCCCATTCACTGTCAGTCTGTACCCCAGTCCCCATTCACTGTCACTCTGTACCCAGTCCCCATTCACTGGGAGGTCAGTCTGTACCCCAGTCCCCATTCACTGGGTCAGTCTGTACCCCAGTCCCCATTCACTGTCACTCTGTACACCAGTCCCCATTCACTGGGGTCAGTCTGTACCCCAGTCCCTATTCACTGTCAGTCTGTACCCCAGTCCGCATTGACTAGGAGTCAGTCTGTACCGCAGTCCCCATTCACTGTCAGTCTGTACCCCAGTCCCTATTCACTGTCAGTCTGTACCCCAGTCCCCATTCACTGGGAGTCAGTCTGTACCCCAGTCCCCATTCACTGTCAGTCTGTACCCCAGTCCCCATTCACTGTCAGTCTGTACCCCAGTCCCCATTCACTGTCAGTCTGTACCCCTCAGTCCCCATTCACTGTCAGTCTGTACCCCAGTCCCCATTCACTGTCAGTCTGTACCCCAGTCCCCATTCACTGTCAGTCTGTACCCAGTCCCCATTCACTGTCAGTCTGTACCCCAGTCCCCATTCACTGTCAGTCTGTACCCCAGTCCCCATTCACTGTCAGTCTGTACCCCAGTCCCCATTCACTGTCAGTCTGTACCCCAGTCCCCATTCACTGGAGTCAGTCTGTACCCCAGTCCCCATTCACTGGGAGTCAGTCTGTACCCCAGTCCCATTCACTGGGAGTCAGTCTGTACCCAGTCCCCATTCACTGGGAGTCAGTCTGTACCCCAGTCCCCATTCACTGGGAGTCAGTCTGTACCCCAGTCCCCATCACTGGGAGTCAGTCTGTACCCCAGTCCCCATTCACTGGGATCAGTCTGTACCCCAGTCCCCATTCATGGGAGTCAGTCTGTACCCCAGTCCCCATTCACTGGAGTCAGTCTGTACCCCAAGTCCCCTTCACTGTCAGTCTGTACTCAGTCCCATTCACTGTCAGTCTGAACCCAGTCCCCTTCACTGTCTGTCTTACCCCCAGTCCCCATTCACTGTCAGTCTGTAACCCCAGTCCCCATTCACTGTCAGTCGGTCCCCAGTCCCCATTCACTGTCAGTCGGTACCCAGTCCCCATTCACTGGGAGTCAGTCTGTACCCCAGTCCCATTCACTGGGAGTCAGTCTGTACCCAGTCCCCATTCACTGGGAGTCAGTCTGTACCCCAGTCCTCTTCACTGTCAGTCTGTACCCCAGTCCCCATTCACTGGGAGTCAGTCTGTACCCCAGTCCCCATTCACTGGGAGTCAGTCTGTACCCCAGTCCCCATTCACTGTCAGTCTGTACCCCAGTCCCCATTCACTGTCAGTCTGTACCCCAGTCCCCATTCACTGGGAGTCAGTCTGTACCCCAGTCCCCATTCACTGGGAGTCAGTCTGTACCCCAGTCCCCATTCACTGTCAGTCTGTACCCCAGTCCCCATTCACTGGGAGTCAGTCTGTACCCCAGTCCCCATTCACTGTCAGTCTGTACCCCAGTCCCCATTCACTGTCAGTCTGTACCCCAGTCCCCATTCACTGTCAGTCTGTACCCCAGTCCCCATTCACTGTCAGTCTGTACCCCAGTCCCCATTCACTGTCAGTCTGTACCCCAGTCCCCATTCACTGTCAGTCTGTACCCCAGTCCCCATTCACTGGGAGTCAGTCTGTACCCCAGTCCCCATTCACTGGGAGTCAGTCTGTACCCCAGTCCCCATTCACTGGGTCAGTCTGTACCCCAGTCCCCATTCACTGGAGTCAGTCTGTACCCCAGTCCCCATTCCACTGGGAGTCAGTCTGTACCCCAGTCCCCATTCACTGGGAGTCAGTCTGTACCCCAGTCCCCATTCACTGGGAGTCAGTCTGTACCCCAGTCCCCATTCACTGGGAGTCAGTCTGTACCCCAGTCCCCATTCACTGGGAGTCAGTCTGTACCCCAGTCCCCATTCACTGGGAGTCAGTCTGTACCCCAGTCCCCATTCACTGTCAGTCGGTACCCCAGTCCCCATTCACTGTCAGTCTGTATCCCAGTCCCCATTCACTGGGGGTCAGTCTGTACCCCAGTCCCCATTCACTGTCACTCTGTACACCAGTCCCCATTCACTGGGGGTCAGTCTGTACCCCAGTCCCTATTCACTGTCAGTCTGTACCCCAGTCCGCATTGACTAGGAGTCAGTCTGTACCGCAGTCCCCATTCACTGTCAGTCTGTACCCCAGTCCCTATTCACTGTCAGTCTGTACCCCAGTCCCCATTCACTGGGAGTCAGTCTGTACCCCAGTCCCCATTCACTGTCAGTCTGTACCCCAGTCCCCATTCACTGTCAGTCTGTACCCCAGTCCCCATTCACTGTCAGTCTGTACCCCAGTCCCCATTCACTGTCAGTCTGTACCCCAGTCCCCATTCACTGTCAGTCTGTACCCCAGTCCCCATTCACTGTCAGTCTGTACCCCAGTCCCCATTCACTGTCAGTCTGTACCCCAGTCCCCATTCACTGTCAGTCTGTACCCCAGTCCCCATTCACTGTCAGTCTGTACCCCAGTCCCCATTCACTGGGAGTCAGTCTGTACCCCAGTCCCCATTCACTGGGAGTCAGTCTGTACCCCAGTCCCCATTCACTGTCAGTCTGTACCCCAGTCCCCATTCACTGGGAGTCAGTCTGTACCCCAGTCCCCATTCACTGGGAGTCAGTCTGTACCCCAGTCCCCATTCACTGGGAGTCAGTCTGTACCCCAGTCCCCATTCACTGGGAGTCAGTCTGTACCCCAGTCCCCATTCACTGGGAGGTCAGTCTGTACCCCAGTCCCCATTCACTGTCAGTCGGTACCCCAGTCCCATTCACTGTCAGTCTGTACCCAGTCCCCATTCACTGGGGGTCAGTCTGTACCCCAGTCCCCATTCACTGTCAGTCTGTACCCCAGTCCCCATTCACGGGTCAGTCTGTACCCCAGTCCCCCATTCACTGTCAGTCTGTACCCCAGTCCCGCTTTCACTAGAGTCAGTCTGTACCCCAGTCCCATTCACTGGTCAGTCGTTACCCAGTTCCATTCACTGTCAGTCTGTACCCAGTCCCCATTCACTGGGGTCAGTCTGTACCCCAGTCCCCATTCTCTGTCCAGTCTGTACCCCAGTCCCCATTCACTGTCAGTCTGTACCCCAGTCCCCATTCACTGTCAGTCTGTACCCATCTCCCATCCTGTCAGTCGTACCCACAGTTCCCCATTCACTGTCAGTCTGTACCCCAGTCCCCATTCACTGTCAGTCTGTACCCCAGTCCCCATTCACTGTCAGTCAGTCTGTACCCCAGTCCGCATTCACTGTCAGTCTGTACCCCAGTCCCCCTTCACTGTCAGTCTGTACCACAGTCCCCATTCATTGGGAGTCAGTCTGTACCCCAGTCCCCAGTCACTGGGAGTCAGTCTGTACCCCAGTCCCATTCACTGGGAGTCAGTCTGTACCCCAGTCCCCATTCACTGGGAGTCAGTCTGTACCCCAGTCCCCATTGATTGGGAGTCAGTCTGTACCCCAGTCCCCATTCACTGTCAGTCTGTACCCCAGTCCCCATTCACTGTCACTCTGTACACCAGTCCCCATTCACTGGGAGTCAGTCTGTACCCCAGTCCCCATTCACTGTCAGTCTGTACCCCAGTCCCCATTCACTGTCACTCTGTACACCAGTCCCCATTCACTGGGGGTCAGTCTGTACCCCAGTCCCTATTCACTGTCAGTCTGTACCCCAGTCCGCATTGACTAGGAGTCAGTCTGTACCGCAGTCCCCATTCACTGTCAGTCTGTACCCCAGTCCCTATTCACTGTCAGTCTGTACCCCAGTCCCCATTCACTGGAGTCAGTCTGTACCCCAGTCCCCATTCACTGTCAGTCTGTACCCCAGTCCCCATTCACTGTCAGTCTGTACCCCAGTCCCCATTCACTGTCAGTCTGTACCCCAGTCCCCATTCACTGTCAGTCTGTACCCCAGTCCCCATTCACTGTCAGTCTGTACCCCAGTCCCCATTCACTGTCAGTCTGTACCCCAGTCCCCATTCACTGTCAGTCTGTACCCCAGTCCCCATTCACTGTCAGTCTGTACTCCAGTCCCCGTTCACTGGGAGTCAGTCTGTACCCCAGTCCACATTCACTGGGAGTCAGTCTGTACCCCAGTCCCCATTCACTGTCAGTCTGTACCCCAGTCCCCATTCACTGGGAGTCAGTCTGTACCCCAGTCCCCATTCACTGGGAGTCAGTCTGTACCCCAGTCCCCATTCACTGGGAGTCAGTCTGTACCCCAGTCCCCATTCACTGGGAGTCAGTCTGTACCCCAGTCCCCATTCACTGGGAGTCAGTCTGTACCCCAGTCCCCATTCACTGGAGTCAGTCTGTACCCCAGTCCCCATTCACTGTCAGTCTGTACCCCAGTCCCCATTCACTGTCAGTCTGTACCCCAGTCCCCATTCACTGGAGTCAGTCTGTATCCTCCATTCACTGTCAGTGTACCCCAGTCCCCATTCACTGTCACTCTGTACACCAGTCCCCATTCACTGGGGTCAGTCTGTACCCAGTCCCTATTCACTGTCAGTCTGTACCCCAGTCCGCATTGACTAGGAGTCAGTCTGTACCGCAGTCCCCATTCACTGTCAGTCTGTACCCCAGTCCCTATTCACTGTCAGTCTGTACCCCAGTCCCCATTCACTGGGAGTCAGTCTGTACCCCAGTCCCCATTCACTGTCAGTCTGTACCCCAGTCCCCATTCACTGTCAGTCTGTACCCCAGTCCCCATTCACTGTCAGTCTGTACCCCAGTCCCCATTCACTGTCAGTCTGTACCCCAGTCCCCATTCACTGTCAGTCTGTACCCCAGTCCCCATTCACTGTCAGTCTGTACCCCAGTCCCCATTCACTGTCAGTCTGTACCCCAGTCCCCATTCACTGTCAGTCTGTACTCCAGTCACCGTTCACTGGGAGTCAGTCTGTACCCCAGTCCACATTCACTGGGAGTCAGTCTGTACCCCAGTCCCCATTCACTGTCAGTCTGTACCCCAGTCCCCATTCACTGGGAGTCAGTCTGTACCCCAGTCCCCATTCACTGGGAGTCAGTCTGTATCCCAGTCCCCATTCACTGGGGGTCAGTCTGTACCCCAGTCCCCATTCACTAGGAGTCAGTCTGTACCCCATTCACTGTCAGTCGGTACCCCAGTCCCCATTCACTTTCAGTCTGTACCCCAGTCCCCATTCACTGGGAGTCAGTCTGTAACCCAGTCCCCATTCACTGTCAGTCTGTACCACAGTCCCCATTCACTGTCAGTCTGTACCACAGTCCCCATTCACTGTGGGTCAGTCGGTACCCCAGTCCCCATTCACTGGGAGTCAGTCTGTACCCCAGTCCCCATTCATTGGGAGTCAGTCTGTACCCCAGTCCCCATTCACTGTCAGTCTGTACCCCAGTCCCCATTGACTGGGAGTCTGTACCCCAGTCCCCATTCACTGTCAGTCTGTACCCCAGTCCCCATTCACTGGGTGTCAGTCTGTACCCCAGTCCCCATTCAGTGGGAGTCAGTCTGTACCCCAGTCCTCATTCACTGTCAGTCTGTACCCCAGTCCCCATTCACTGTCAGTCTGTACCCCAGTCCCCATTCACTGTCAGTCTGTACCCCAGTCCCCATTCCACTGTCAGTCTGTACCCCAGTCCCCATTCACTGGGGGTCAGTCTGTACCCCAGCCCCCATTCACTGGGGGTCAGTATGTACCCCAGTCCCCATTCACTGGGGGTCAGTCTGTACCCAAGTCCCCATTCACTGGGGTTCAGTCTGTACCCCAGTCCCCATTCACTGTCAGTCTGTACCCAGTCCCCATTCACTGTGGGTCAGTCTGTACCCCAGTCCCCATTCACTGGGAGTCAGTCTGTACCCCAGTCCCCATTCACTGGGAGTCAGTCTGTACCCCAGTCCCCATTCACTGGGAGTCAGTCTGTACCCCAGTCCCCATTCACTGGGAGTCAGTCTGTACCCCAGTCCCCATTCACTGGGAGTCAGTCTGTTCCCCAGTCCCCATTCACTGGGAGTCAGTCTGTACCCCAGTCCCCATTCACTGGGAGTCAGTCTGTACCCCAGTCCCCATTCACTGGGAGTCAGTCTGTACCCCAGTCCCCATTCACTGGGAGTCAGTCTGTACCCCAGTCCCCATTCACTGGGAGTCAGTCTGTACCCCAGTCCCCTTCACTGTCAGTCTGTACCTCAGTCCCCATTCACTGTCAGTCTGTAACCCAGTCCCCATTCACTGTCAGTCTGTACCCCAGTCCCCATTCACTGTCAGTCTGTAACCCAGTCCCCATTCACTGTCAGTCGGTACCCCAGTCCCCATTCACTGTCAGTCGGTACCCCAGTCCCCATTCACTGGGAGTCAGTCTGTACCCCAGTCCCCATTCACTGGGAGTCAGTCTGTACCCCAGTCCCCATTCACTGGGAGTCAGTCTGTACCCCAGTCCTCTTCACTGTCAGTCTGTACCCCAGTCCCCATTCACTGTCAGTCTGTACCCCAGTCCCCATTCACTGGGAGTCAGTCTGTAACCCAGTCCCCATTCACTGTCAGTCTGTACCACAGTCCCCATTCACTGTCAGTCTGTACCACAGTCCCCATTCACTGTGGGTCAGTCGGTACCCCAGTCCCCATTCACTGGGAGTCAGTCTGTACCCCAGTCCCCATTCATTGGGAGTCAGTCTGTACCCCAGTCCCCATTCACTGTCAGTCTGTACCCCAGTCCCCATTGACTGGGAGTCTGTACCCCAGTCCCCATTCACTGTCAGTCAGTCTGTACCCCAGTCCGCATTCACTGTCAGTCTGTACCCCAGTCCCCATTCACTGTCAGTCTGTACCCCAGTCCCCATTCACTGGGAGTCAGTCTGTACCCCAGTCCCCATTCACTGGGAGTCAGTCTGTACCCCAGTCCCCATTCACTGGGAGTCAGTCTGTACCCCAGTCCCCATTCACTGGGAGTCAGTCTGTACCCCAGTCCCCATTCACTGGGAGTCAGTCTGTACCCCAGTCCCCATTCACTGTCAGTCTGTACCCCAGTCCCCATTCACTGTCAGTCTGTACCCCAGTCCCCATTCACTGGGGGTCAGTCTGTACCCCAGTCCCCATTCACTGTCAGTCTGTACCCCAGTCCCCATTCACTGGGAGTCAGTCTGTACCCCAGTCCCCATTCACTGTCAGTCTGTACCCCAGTCCCCATTCACTGTCAGTCTGTACCCCAGTCCCCATTCACTGGGAGTCAGTCTGTACCCCAGTCCCCATTCACTGTCAGTCTGTACCCCAGTCCCCATTCACTGTCAGTCTGTACCCCAGTCCCCATTCACTGTCAGTCTGTACCCCAGTCCCCATTCACTGTCAGTCTGTACCCAGTCCCCATTCACTGGGAGTCAGTCTGTACCCCAGTCCCCATTCACTGGGAGTCAGTCTGTACCCCAGTCCCCATTCACTGGGAGTCAGTCTGTACCCCAGTCCCCATTCACTGGGAGTCAGTCTGTACCCCAGTCCCCATTCACTGGGAGTCAGTCTGTACCCCAGTCCCCATTCACTGGGAGTCAGTCTGTACCCCAGTCCCCATTCACTGGGAGTCAGTCTGTACCCCAGTCCCCATTCACTGGGAGTCAGTCTGTACCCCAGTCCCCATTCACTGGGAGTCAGTCTGTACCCCAGTCCCCATTCACTGTCAGTCTGTACCCCAGTCCCCATTCACTGTCAGTCTGTACCCCAGTCCCCATTCACTGGGAGTCAGTCTGTACCCCAGTCCCCATTCACTGTCAGTCTGTACCCCAGTCCCCATTCACTGTCAGTCTGTACCCCAGTCCCCATTCACTGTCAGTCTGTACCCCAGTCCCCATTCACTGTCAGTCTGTACCCCAGTCCCCATTCACTGTCAGTCTGTACCCCAGTCCCCATTCACTGTCAGTCTGTACCCCAGTCCCCATTCACTGTCAGTCTGTACCCCAGTCCCCATTCACTGTCAGTCTGTACTCCAGTCACCGTTCACTGGGAGTCAGTCTGTACCCCAGTCCACATTCACTGGGAGTCAGTCTGTACCCCAGTCCCCATTCACTGGGAGTCAGTCTGTACCCCAGTCCCCATTCACTGGGAGTCAGTCTGTACCCCAGTCCCCATTCACTGGGAGTCAGTCTGTACCCCAGTCCCCATTCACTGGGAGTCAGTCTGTACCCCAGTCCCCATTCACTGGGAGTCAGTCTGTACCCCAGTCCCCATTCACTGGGAGTCAGTCTGTACCCCAGTCCCCATTCACTGTCAGTCTGTACCCCAGTCCCCATTCACTGTCAGTCTGTACCCCAGTCCCCATTCACTGGGAGTCAGTCTGTACCCCAGTCCCCATTCACTAGGAGTCAGTCTGTACCCCATTCACTGTCAGTCGGTACCCCAGTCCCCATTCACTTTCAGTCTGTACCCCAGTCCCCATTCACTGGGAGTCAGTCTGTAACCCAGTCCCCATTCACTGTCAGTCTGTACCACAGTCCCCATTCACTGTCAGTCTGTACCCCAGTCCCCATTCACTGGGGGTCAGTCTGTACCCCAGTCCCCATTCACTGGGAGTCAGTCTGTACCCCAGTCCCCATTCACTGGGAGTCAGTCTGTACCCCAGTCCCCATTCACTGTCAGTCTGTACCCCAGTCCCCATTGACTGGGAGTCTGTACCCCAGTCCCCATTCACTGTCAGTCTGTACCCCAGTCCCCATTCACTGGGTGTCAGTCTGTACCCCAGTCCCCATTCAGTGGGAGTCAGTCTGTACCCCAGTCCTCATTCACTGTCAGTCTGTACCCCAGTCCCCATTCACTGTCAGTCTGTACCCCAGTCCCCATTCACTGTCAGTCTGTACCCCAGTCCCCATTCACTGTCAGTCTGTACCCCAGTCCCCATTCACTGGGGGTCAGTCTGTACCCCAGTCCCCATTCACTGGGGGTCAGTATGTACCCCAGTCCCCATTCACTGGGGGTCAGTCTGTACCCAAGTCCCCATTCACTGGGGTTCAGTCTGTACCCCAGTCCCCATTCACTGTCAGTCTGTACCCCAGTCCCCATTCACTGTGGGTCAGTCTGTACCCCAGTCCCCATTCACTGGGAGTCAGTCTGTACCCCAGTCCCCATTCACTGGGAGTCAGTCTGTACCCCAGTCCCCATTCACTGGGAGTCAGTCTGTACCCCAGTCCCCATTCACTGGGAGTCAGTCTGTACCCCAGTCCCCATTCACTGGGAGTCAGTCTGTTCCCCAGTCCCCATTCACTGGGAGTCAGTCTGTACCCCAGTCCCCATTCACTGGGAGTCAGTACTGTACCCCAGTCCCATTCACTGGGAGTCAGTCTGTACCCCAGTCCCCATTCACTGGGAGTCAGTCTGTACCCCAGTCCCCATTCACTGGGAGTCAGTCTGTACCCCAGTCCCCTTCACTGTCAGTCTGTAACCCAGTCCCCATTCACTGTCAGTCTGTAACCCAGTCCCCATTCACTGTCAGTCGGTACCCCAGTCCCCATTCACTGTCAGTCGGTACCCCAGTCCCCATTCACTGGGAGTCAGTCTGTACCCCAGTCCCCATTCACTGGGAGTCAGTCTGTACCCCAGTCCCCATTCACTGGAGTCAGTCTGTACCCCAGTCCTCTTCACTGGTCAGTCTGTACCCAGTCCCCATTCACTGTCAGTCTGTACCCCAGTCCCCATTCACTGGGAGTCAGTCTGTAACCCAGTCCCCATTCACTGTCAGTCTGTACCACAGTCCCCATTCACTGTCAGTCTGTACCACAGTCCCCATTCACTGTGGGTCAGTCGGTACCCCAGTCCCCATTCACTGGGAGTCAGTCTGTACCCCAGTCCCCATTCATTGGGAGTCAGTCTGTACCCCAGTCCCCATTCACTGTCAGTCTGTACCCCAGTCCCCATTGACTGGGAGTCTGTACCCCAGTCCCCATTCACTGTCAGTCAGTCTGTACCCCAGTCCGCATTCACTGTCAGTCTGTACCCCAGTCCCCCTTCACTGTCAGTCTGTACCACAGTCCCCATTCATTGGGAGTCAGTCTGTACCCCAGTCCCCAGTCACTGGGAGTCAGTCTGTACCCCAGTCCCCATTCACTGGGAGTCAGTCTGTACCCCAGTCCCCATTCACTGGGAGTCAGTCTGTACCCCAGTCCCCATTGATTGGGAGTCAGTCTGTACCCCAGTCCCCATTCACTGTCAGTCTGTACCCCAGTCCCCATTCACTGTCACTCTGTACACCAGTCCCCATTCACTGGGAGTCAGTCTGTACCCCAGTCCCCATTCACTGTCAGTCTGTACCCCAGTCCCCATTCACTGTCACTCTGTACACCAGTCCCCATTCACTGGGGGTCAGTCTGTACCCCAGTCCCTATTCACTGTCAGTCTGTACCCCAGTCCGCATTGACTAGGAGTCAGTCTGTACCGCAGTCCCCATTCACTGTCAGTCTGTACCCCAGTCCCTATTCACTGTCAGTCTGTACCCCAGTCCCCATTCACTGGGAGTCAGTCTGTACCCCAGTCCCATTCACTGTCAGTCTGTACCCCAGTCCCCATTC
Organism: Squalus acanthias; assembly: GCA_030390025.1. Classification (NCBI taxonomy): domain Eukaryota; kingdom Metazoa; phylum Chordata; class Chondrichthyes; order Squaliformes; family Squalidae; genus Squalus; species Squalus acanthias. Next base: position 46,299 of record JASTWF010000311.1, on the reverse strand, counting down.
ACTGTCAGTCTGTACCCCAGTCCCCATTCACTGTCAGTCTGTACCCCAGTCCCCATTCACTGTCAGTCTGTACCCAGTCCCCATTCACTGTCAGTCTGTACCCAGTCCCCATTCACTGTCAGTCTGTACCCCAGTCCCCATTCACTGTCAGTCTGTACTCCAGTCCCCATTCACTGTCAGTCTGTACTCCAGTCCCCGTTCACTGGGAGTCAGTCTGTACCCCAGTCCACATTCACTGGGAGTCAGTCTGTACCCCAGTCCCCATTCACTGGGAGTCAGTCTGTACCCCAGTCCCCATTCACTGGGAGTCAGTCTGTACCCCAGTCCCCATTCACTGGGAGTCAGTCTGTACCCCAGTCCCCATTCACTGTCAGTCGGTACCCCAGTCCCCATTCACTGTCAGTCTGTATCCCAGTCCCCATTCACTGGGGGTCAGTCTGTACCCCAGTCCCCATTCACTGTCACTCTGTACACCAGTCCCCATTCACTGGGGGTCAGTCTGTACCCCAGTCCCTATTCACTGTCAGTCTGTACCCCAGTCCGCATTGACTAGGAGTCAGTCTGTACCCGCAGTCCCCATTCACTGTCAGTCTGTACCCCAGTCCCTATTCACTGTCAGTCTGTACCCCAGTCCCCATTCACTGGGAGTCAGTCTGTACCCCAGTCCCCATTCACTGTCAGTCTGTACCCCAGTCCCCATTCACTGTCAGTCTGTACCCCAGTCCCCATTCACTGTCAGTCTGTACCCCAGTCCCCATTCACTGTCAGTCTGTACCCCAGTCCCCATTCACTGTCAGTCTGTACCCCAGTCCCCATTCACTGTCAGTCTGTACCCCAGTCCCCGTTCACTGGGAGTCAGTCTGTACCCCAGTCCCCATTCACTGGGAGTCAGTCTGTACCCCAGTCCCCATTCACTGTCAGTCTGTACCCCAGTCCCCATTCACTGGGAGTCAGTCTGTACCCCAGTCCCCATTCACTGGGAGTCAGTCTGCACCCCAGTCCCCATTCACTGGGAGTCAGTCTGTACCCCAGTCCCCATTCACTGGGAGTCAGTCTGTACCCCAGTCCCCATTCACTGGGAGTCAGTCTGTACCCCAGTCCCCATTCACTGTCAGTCGGTACCCCAGTCCCCATTCACTGTCAGTCTGTATCCCAGTCCCCATTCACTGGGGGTCAGTCTGTACCCCAGTCCCCATTCACTAGGAGTCAGTCTGTACCCCATTCACTGTCAGTCGGTACCCCAGTCCCCATTCACTTTCAGTCTGTACCCCAGTCCCCATTCACTGGGAGTCAGTCTGTAACCCAGTCCCCATTCACTGTCAGTCTGTACCACAGTCCCCATTCACTGTCAGTCTGTACCACAGTCCCCATTCACAGTGGGGTCAGTCGGTACCCCAGTCCCCATTCACTGGGAGTCAGTCTGTACCCCAGTCCCCATTCATTGGGAGTCAGTCTGTACCCCAGTCCCCATTCACTGTCAGTCTGTACCCCAGTCCCCATTGACTGGGAGTCTGTACCCCAGTCCCCATTCACTGTCAGTCTGTACCCCAGTCCCCATTCACTGGTGTCAGTCTGTACCCCAGTCCCCATTCACGGGTGTCAGTCTGTACCCTCAGGTCCCATTCACTGGGGTCAGTCTGTACCCCAGTCCCCAGTCACTGGAGTCAGTCTGTACCCCAGTCCCCATTCACTGTCAGTCTGTACCCCCAGTCCCCATTCACTGGGGGTCAGTCTGTACCCCAGTCCCCATTCACTGGGAGTCAGTCTGTACCCCAGACCCCATTCACTGGGAGTCAGTCTGTACCCCAGTCCCCATTCACTGGGAGTCAGTCTGTACCCCAGTCCCCATTCACTGGGAGTCAGTCTGTACCCCAGTCCCCATTCACTGGGAGTCAGTCTGTTCCCCAGTCCCCATTCACTGGGAGTCAGTCTGTCCCCAGTCCCATTCACTGGGAGTCAGTCTGTACCCCATCCCCATTCACTGGGATCAGTCTGTACCCCAGTCCCCATTCACTGGAGTCAGTCTGTACCCCAGTCCCCATTCACTGGGAGTCAGTCTGTACCCCAGTCCCCATTCACTGGGATCAGTCTGTACCTCCAGTCCCCTTCACTGTCAGTCTGTACCCAGTCCCCATTCACTGTCAGTCTGTACCCAGTCCCCATTCACTGTCAGTCTGTACCCCAGTCCCCATTCACTGTCAGTCTGTACCCATTCCCCATTCACTGAGTCAGTCTGTACCCCAGTCCCCATTCACTGGGAGTCAGTCTGTACCCCAGTTCCCCCATTCACTGTGGGTGTCAGGTCTGTACCCCAGTCCCCATCTCATGGTAGGTCAGTCTGTACCCCAGTCCCCATTCACTGTCAGTCCCCTGTACCCCAGTCCCCATTCACTGTCAGTCTGTACCCCAGTCCCCATCACTGAGTCAGTCTGTATAACCCAGTCCCCATCACTGTCAGTCGGTACCCCAGGTCCCCCATCTCATGTAGTCTGCTGTACCCCAGTCCCCATTCACTGTGGAGTCAGTCCTGGACCCCCCAGTCCCCAGTCACTGGGGGTTCACCTGTCCTTGTACCCCTGTCCCCATTCACTGAGTCCAGTCTGTACCCCAGTCCCCATTCACTGGGGAGTCAGTCTGCTACCCCAGTCCCATTCACTGTCAGTCTGTCCCCAGTCTCCCTTCACTGGGAGTCAGTCTGTACCCCAGTCCCCATTCACTGGGGAGTCAGGTCTGTACCCAGTCCCCATTTCACTGTGGGTCAGTCTGTACCCCAGTCCCCATTCACTGGGAGTCAGTCTGTACCCCAGTCCCCATTCACTGGGAGTCAGTCTGTACCCCAGTCCCCATTCACTGGGAGTCAGTCTGTACCCCAGTCCCCATTCACTGGGAGTCAGTCTGTACCCCAGTCCCCATTCACTGTGGGTCAGTCTGTACCCCAGTCCCCATTCACTGGGAGTCAGTCTGTACCCCAGTCCCCATTCACTGTCAGTCTGTACCCCAGTCCCCATTCACTGGGAGTCAGTCTGTACCCCAGTCCCCATTCACTGTCAGTCTGTACCCCAGTCCCCATTCACTGGGAGTCAGTCTGTACCCCAGTCCCCATTCACTGTCAGTCTGTACCCCAGTCCCCATTCACTGGGAGTCAGTCTGTACCCCAGTCCCCATTCACTGTCAGTCTGTACCCCAGTCCCCATTCACTGGGAGTCAGTCTGTACCCCAGTCCCCATTCACTGGGAGTCAGTCTGTACCCCAGTCCCCATTCACTGTCAGTCTGTACCCCAGTCCCCATTCACTGTCAGTCGGTACCCCAGTCCCCATTCACTGTCAGTCTGTACCCCAGTCCCCATTCACTGCTGGTCAGTCTGTACCCCAGTCCCCATTCACTGGGGGTCAGTCTGTACCCCAGTCCCCATTCACTGTCAGTCTGTACCCCAGTCCCCATTCACTGGGAGTCAGTCTGTACCCCAGTCCCCATTCACTGTCAGTCTGTACCCCAGTCCCCATTCACTGGGAGTCAGTCTGTACCCCAGTCCCCATTCACTGGGGGTCAGTCTGTACCCCAGTCCCCATTCACTGTGGGTCAGTCTGTACCCCAGTCCCCATTCACTGGGAGTCAGTCTGTACCCCAGTCCCCATTCACTGGGAGTCAGTCTGTACCCCAGTCCCCATTCACTGGGAGTCAGTCTGTACCCCAGTCCCCATTCACTGGGAGTCAGTCTGTACCCCAGTCCCCATTCACTGTGGGTCAGTCTGTACCCCAGTCCCCATTCACTGGGAGTCAGTCTGTACCCCAGTCCCCATTCACTGGGAGTCAGTCTGTACCCCAGTCCCCATTCACTGTCAGTCTGTACCCCAGTCCCCATTCACTGGGAGTCAGTCTGTAACCCAGTCCCCATTCACTGTCAGTCTGTACCCCAGTCCCCATTCACTGGGAGTCAGTCTGTACCCCAGTCCCCATTCACTGGGAGTCAGTCTGTACCCCAGTCCCCATTCACTGGGAGTCAGTCTGTACCCCAGTCCCCATTCACTGTCAGTCTGTACCCCAGTCCCCATTCACTGTCAGTCTGTACCCCAGTCCCCATTCACTGGGAGTCAGTCTGTACCCCAGTCCCCATTCACTGGGAGTCAGTCTGTACCCCAGTCCCCATTCACTGGGAGTCAGTCTGTACCCCAGTCCCCATTCACTGTCAGTCTGTACCCCAGTCCCCATTCACTGTCAGTCTGTACCCCAGTCCCCATTCACTGGGAGTCAGTCTGTACCCCAGTCCCCATTCACTGTCAGTCTGTACCCCAGTCCCCATTCACTGGGAGTCAGTCTGTACCCCAGTCCCCATTCACTGGGAGTCAGTCTGTACCCCAGTCCCCATTCACTGGGAGTCAGTCTGTACCCCAGTCCCCATTCACTGTCAGTCTGTACCCCAGTCCCCATTCACTGGGAGTCAGTCTGTACCCCAGTCCCCATTCACTGGGAGTCAGTCTGTACCCCAGTCCCCATTCACTGTCAGTCTGTACCCCAGTCCCCATTCACTGGGAGTCAGTCTGTACCCCAGTCCCCATTCACTGTCAGTCTGTACCCCAGTCCCCATTCACTGGGAGTCAGTCTGTACCCCAGTCTCCATTCACTGGAGTCAGTCTGTACCCCAGTCCCCATTCACTGGGAGTCAGTCTGTACCCCAGTCCCCATTCACTGTCAGTCTGTACCCCAGTCCCCATTCACTGTCAGTCTGTACCCCAGTCCCCATTCACTGGGAGTCAGTCTGTACCCCAGTCCCCATTCACTGGGAGTCAGTCTGTACCCCAGTCCCCATTCACTGGGAGTCAGTCTGTACCCCAGTCCCCATTCACTGTCAGTCTGTACCCAGTCCCCATTCACTGTCAGTCTGTACCCCAGTCCCCATTCACTGGGAGTCAGTCTGTACCCCAGTCCCCATTCACTGGGAGTCAGTCTGTACCCCAGTCCCCATTCACTGGGAGTCAGTCTGTACCCCAGTCCCCATTCACTGTCAGTCTGTACCCCAGTCCCCATTCACTGTCAGTCTGTACCCCAGTCCCCATTCACTGTGAGTCAGTCTGTACCCCAGTCCCCATTCACTGGGAGTCAGTCTGTACCCCAGTCCCCATTCACTGGGAGTCAGTCTGTACCCCAGTCCCCATTCACTGGGAGTCAGTCTGTACCCCAGTCCCCATTCACTGGGAGTCAGTCTGTACCCCAGTCCCCATTCACTGGGAGTCAGTCTGTACCCCAGTCCCCATTCACTGGGAGTCAGTCTGTACCCCAGTCCCCATTCACTGGGAGTCAGTCTGTACCCCAGTCCCCATTCACTGGGAGTCAGTCTGTACCCCAGTCCCCATTCACTGGGAGTCAGTCTGTACCCCAGTCCCCATTCACTGGGAGTCAGTCTGTACCCCAGTCCCCATTCACTGGGAGTCAGTCTGTACCCCAGTCCCCATTCACTGGGAGTCAGTCTGTACCCCAGTCCCCATTCACTGGGAGTCAGTCTGTACCCCAGTCCCCATTCACTGGGAGTCAGTCTGTACCCCAGTCCCCATTCACTGGGAGTCAGTCTGTACCCCAGTCCCCATTCACTGTCAGTCTGTACCCCAGTCCCCATTCACTGTCAGTCTGTACCCCAGTCCCCATTCACTGGGAGTCAGTCTGTACCCCAGTCCCCATTCACTGGGAGTCAGTCTGTACCCCAGTCCCCATTCACTGGGAGTCAGTCTGTACCCCAGTCCCCATTCACTGTCAGTCTGTACCCCAGTCCCCATTCACTGGGAGTCAGTCTGTACCCCAGTCCCCATTCACTGTCAGTCTGTACCCCAGTCCCCATTCACTGGGAGTCAGTCTGTACCCCAGTCCCCATTCACTGGGAGTCAGTCTGTACCCCAGTCCCCATTCACTGGGGTCAGTCTGTACCCCAGTCCCCATTCACTGGGAGTCAGTCTGTACCCCAGTCCCCATTCACTGTCAGTCTGTACCCCAGTCCCCATTCACTGGGAGTCAGTCTGTACCCCAGTCCCCATTCACTGGGAGTCAGTCTGTACCCCAGTCCCCATTCACTGGGAGTCAGTCTGTACCCCAGTCCCCATTCACTGGGAGTCAGTCTGTACCCCAGTCCCCATTCACTGTCAGTCTGTACCCCAGTCCCCATTCACTGGGAGTCAGTCTGTACCCCAGTCCCCATTCACTGGGAGTCAGTCTGTACCCCAGTCCCCATTCACTGGGAGTCAGTCTGTACCCCAGTCCCCATTCACTGGGAGTCAGTCTGTACCCCAGTCCCCCATTCACTGGGAGTCAGTCTGTACCCCAGTCCCCATTCACTGTCAGTCTGTACCCCATCCCCATTCACTGGAGTCAGTCTGCACCCAGTCCCCATTCACTGGGAGTCAGTCTGTACCCCAGTCCCCATTCACTGGGAGTCAGTCTGTACCCCAGTCCCCATTCCACTGGGAGTCAGTCTGTACCCCAGTCCCCATTCACTGGGAGTCAGTCTGTACCCCAGTCCCCATTCACTGGGAGTCAGTCTGTACCCCAGTCCCCATTCACTGGAGTCAGTCTGTACCCCAGACCCCATTCACTGGGAGTCAGTCTGTACCCCAGTCCCCATATCACTGGGAGTCAGTCTGTACCCCAGTCCCCATTCACTGGGAGTCAGTCTGTACCCCAGTCCCCATTCACTGGGAGTCAGTCTGTACCCCAGTCCCCATTCACTGGAGTCAGTCTGTACCCCAGTCCCATTCACTGTCAGTCTGTAACCCAGTCCCCATTCACTGTCAGTCTGTACCCCAGTCCCCATTCACTGGGAGTCAGTCTGTACCCCAGTCCCCATTCACTGGGAGTCAGTCTGTACCCCAGTCCCCATTCACTGGGAGTCAGTCTGTACCCCAGTCCCCATTCACTGTCAGTCTGTACCCCAGTCCCCATTCACTGTCAGTCTGTACCCCAGTCCCCATTCACTGGGAGTCAGTCTGTACCCCAGTCCCCATTCACTGTCAGTCTGTACCCCAGTCCCCATTCACTGGGAGTCAGTCTGTACCCCAGTCCCCATTCACTGGGAGTCAGTCTGTACCCCAGTCCCCATTCACTGGGGTCAGTCTGTACCCCAGTCCCCATTCACTGGGAGTCAGTCTGTACCCCAGTCCCCATTCACTGTCAGTCTGTACCCCAGTCCCCATTCACTGGGAGTCAGTCTGTACCCCAGTCCCCATTCACTGGGAGTCAGTCTGTACCCCAGTCCCCATTCACTGGGAGTCAGTCTGTACCCCAGTCCCCATTCACTGGGAGTCAGTCTGTACCCCAGTCCCCATTCACTGGGAGTCAGTCTGTACCCCAGTCCCCATTCACTGTCAGTCTGTACCCCAGTCCCCATTCACTGGGAGTCAGTCTGTACCCCAGTCCCCATTCACTGGGAGTCAGTCTGTACCCCAGTCCCCATTCACTGTCAGTCTGTACCCCAGTCCCCATTCACTGGGAGTCAGTCTGTACCCCAGTCCCCATTCACTGGGAGTCAGTCTGTACCCCAGTCCCCATTCACTGTCAGTCTGTACCCCAGTCCCCATTCACTGGGAGTCAGTCTGTACCCCAGTCCCCATTCACTGGGAGTCAGTCTGTACCCCAGTCCCCATTCACTGTCAGTCTGTACCCCAGTCCCCATTCACTGTCAGTCTGTACCCCAGTCCCCATTCACTGGGAGTCAGTCTGTACCCCAGTCCCCATTCACTGGGAGTCAGTCTGTACCCCAGTCCCCATTCACTGGGAGTCAGTCTGTACCCCAGTCCCCATTCACTGGGAGTCAGTCTGTACCCCAGTCCCCATTCACTGGGAGTCAGTCTGTACCCCAGTCCCCATTCACTGGGAGTCAGTCTGTACCCCAGTCCCCATTCACTGGGAGTCAGTCTGTACCCCAGTCCCCATTCACTGGGAGTCAGTCTGTACCCCAGTCCCCATTCACTGGGAGTCAGTCTGTACCCCAGTCCCCATTCACTGGGAGTCAGTCTGTACCCCAGTCCCCATTCACTGGGAGTCAGTCTGTACCCCAGTCCCCATTCACTGTCAGTCTGTACCCCAGTCCCCATTCACTGTCAGTCTGTACCCCAGTCCCCATTCACTGTCAGTCTGTACCCCAGTCCCCATTCACTGTCAGTCTGTACCCCAGTCCCCATTCACTGGGAGTCAGTCTGTACCCCAGTCCCCATTCACTGGGAGTCAGTCTGTACCCCAGTCCCCATTCACTGGGAGTCAGTCTGTACCCCAGTCCCCATTCACTGGGAGTCAGTCTGTACCCCAGTCCCCATTCACTGTCAGTCTGTACCCCAGTCCCCATTCACTGTCAGTCTGTACCCCAGTCCCCATTCACTGTCAGTCTGTACCCCAGTCCCCATTCACTGTCAGTCTGTACCCCAGTCCCCATTCACTGGGGTCAGTCTGTACCCCAGTCCCCATTCACTGTCAGTCTGTACCCCAGTCCCCATTCACTGGGAGTCAGTCTGTACCCCAGTCCCCATTCACTGGGAGTCAGTCTGTACCCCAGTCCCCATTCACTGGGAGTCAGTCTGTACCCCAGTCCCCATTCACTGGGAGTCAGTCTGTACCCCAGTCCCCATTCACTGTCAGTCTGTACCCCAGTCCCCATTCACTGTGGGTCAGTCTGTACCCCAGTCCCCATTCACTGGGAGTCAGTCTGTACCCCAGTCCCCATTCACTGTCAGTCTGTACCCCAGTCCCCATTCACTGGGAGTCAGTCTGTACCCCAGTCCCCATTCACTGGGAGTCAGTCTGTACCCCAGTCCCCATTCACTGGGAGTCAGTCTGTACCCCAGTCCCCTTCACTGGGAATCAGTCTGTTACCCCAGTCCCCCATTCACTGGGAATCAGTCTGTACCCCAGTCCCCCATTCACTGGGAGTTCAGTCTGCAGCCCAGTCCCCATTCATTGGAGAGTCAGTCTGTACCCCAAGTCCCCATTCACTGGGAGTCAGTCTGTACCCCAGTCCCCATTCACTGGGAGTCAGTCTGTACCCCAGTCCCCATTTACTGTGAGTCAGTCTGTACCCCAGTCCCCATTCACTGGGAGTCAGTCTGTACCCCAGTCCCCATTCACTGGGAGTCAGTCTGTACCCCAGTCCCCATTCACTGGGAGTCAGTCTGTACCCAGTCCCCATTCACTGGGAGTCAGTCTGTACCCCAGTCCCCATTCACTGTCAGTCTGTACCCCAGTCCCCTTCACTGTCAGTCTGTAACCCAGTCCCCATTCACTGTCAGTCGGTACCCCAGTCCCCATTCACTGGGAGTCAGTCTGTACCCCAGTCCCCATTCACTGGGAGTCAGTCTGTACCCCAGTCCCCATTCACTGGGAGTCAGTCTGTACCTCAGTCCTCTTCACTGTCAGTCTGTACCCCAGTCCCCATTCACTGTCAGTCTGTAACCCAGTCCCCATTCACTGTCAGTCGGTACCCCAGTCCCCATTCACTGTCAGTCTGTACCCCAGTCCCCATTCACTGCTGGTCAGTCTGTACCCCAGTCCCCATTCACTGGGGGTCAGTCTGTTCCCCAGTCCCCATTCACTGTCAGTCTGTACCCCAGTCCCCATTCACTGGGGGTCAGTCTGTTCCCCAGTCCCCATTCACTGTCAGTCTGTACCCCAGTCCCCATTCACTGGGAGTCAGTCTGTACCCCAGTCCCCATTCACTGGGGGTCAGTCTGTACCCCAGTCCCCATTCACTGTGGGTCAGTCTGTCCCCAGTCCCCATTCACTGGAGTCATTCTGTACCCGTCCCCATTCACTGGGAGTCATTCTGTACCCAGTCCCCATTCACTGTCAGTCTGTACCCCAGTCCCCAATCACTGGGAGTCAGTCTGCACCCCAGTCCCCATTCACTGTCAGTCTGTACCCCAGTCCCCATTCACTGGGAGTCAGGCTGTACCCCAGTCCCCATTCACTGTCAGTCTGTACCCCAGTCCCCATTCACTGGGCGTCAGTCCTGTACCCCAGTCCCCATTCACTGGGAGTCCAGTCTGTACCCCAGTCCCCATTCACTGGGAGTCAGTTCTGTAACACCAGTCCCCATTCACTGGGGGTCAGTCTGTAGCCCCAGTCCCCATTCACTGTCAGTCTGTACCCAGTCCCCGTTCACGGTGAGTCAGTCTGTACCCCAGTCCCCATTCACTGGGAGTCAGTCTGCACCCCAGTCCCCATTCACTGGTCAGTCTGCACCCCATCCCCATTCACTGTCAGTCTGTATACCCACAGTCCCCATTCACTGTCAGTCGGTACCCAGACCCCATTCACTGTCAGTCTGTACCTCCAGTCCACATTCACTGTCAGTCTGTACCCCAGTCCCCATTCACTGGTGGTCAGTCTGTACCCCAGTCCCCATTCACTAGGAGTCAGTCTGTACCCCAGTCCCCATTCACTGTCAGTCTGTACCCCAGTCCCCATTCACTGGGAGTCAGTCTGTACCCCAGTCCCCATTCACTGGGAGTCAGTCTGTACCCCAGTCCCCATTCACTGGGAGTCAGTCTGTACCCCAGTCCCCATTCACTGGGAGTCAGTCTGTAACCCAGTCCCCATTCACTGGCAGTCTGTACCCCAGTCCCCATTCACTGGGAGTCAGTCTGTACCCCAGTCCCCATTCAACGTCAGTCTGTACCCCAGTCCCCTTTCACTGGGAGTCAGTCTGTACCCCAGTCCCCATTCACTGGGAGTCAGTCTGTATCCCAGTCCCCATTCACTGTCAGTCTGTACCCCAGTCCCCATTCACTGTCAGTCTGTACCCCAGTCCCCATTCACTGGGAGTCAGTCTGTACCCCAGTCCCCATTCACTGGGAGTCAGTCTGTACCCCAGTCCCCATTCACTGGGAGTCAGTCTGTACCCCAGTCCCCATTCACTGGGAGTCAGTCTGTACCCCAGTCCCCATTCACTGTCAGTCTGTACCCCAGTCCCCATTCACTGTCAGTCTGTACCCCAGTCCCCATTCACTGTCAGTCTGTACCCCAGTCCCCATTCACTGTCAGTCTGTACCCCAGTCCCCATTCACTGTCAGTCTGTACCCCAGTCCCCATTCACTGTCAGTCTGTACCCCAGTCCCCATTCACTGTCAGTCTGTACCCCAGTCCCCATTCACTGTCAGTCTGTACCCCAGTCCCCATTCACTGGGAGTCAGTCTGTACCCCAGTCCCCATTCACTGGGAGTCAGTCTGTACCCCAGTCCCCATTCACTGGGAGTCAGTCTGTACCCCAGTCCCCATTCACTGGGAGTCAGTCTGTACCCCAGTCCCCATTCACTGTCAGTCTGTACCCCAGTCCCCATTCACTGTCAGTCTGTACCCCAGTCCCCATTCACTGTCAGTCTGTACCCCAGTCCCCATTCACTGGGAGTCAGTCTGTACCCCAGTCCCCATTCACTGGGAGTCAGTCTGTACCCCAGTCCCCATTCACTGGGGGTCAGTCTGTACCCCAGTCCCCATTCACTGGGAGTCAGTCTGTACCCCAGTCCCCATTCACTGTCAGTCTGTACCCCAGTCCCCATTCACTGGGAGTCAGTCTGTACCCCAGTCCCCATTCACTGGGAGTCAGTCTGTACCCCAGTCCCCATTCACTGGGAGTCAGTCTGTACCCCAGTCCCCATTCACTGGGAGTCAGTCTGTACCCCAGTCCCCATTCACTGTCAGTCTGTACCCCAGTCCCCATTCACTGGGAGTCAGTCTGTACCCCAGTCCCCATTCACTGTGGGTCAGTCTGTACCCCAGTCCCCATTCACTGTCAGTCTGTACCCCAGTCCCCATTCACTGGGAGTCAGTCTGTACCCCAGTCCCCATTCACTGGGAGTCAGTCTGTACCCCAGTCCCCATTCACTGTCAGTCTGTACCCCAGTCCCCATTCACTGTCAGTCTGTACCCCAGTCCCCATTCACTGGGAGTCAGTCGCAGCCCAGTCCCCATTCACTGGGAGTCAGTCTGTACCCCAGTCCCCATTCACTGGGAGTCAGTCTGTACCCCAGTCCCCATTCACTGGGAGTCAGTCTGTACCCCAGTCCCCATTCACTGGGAGTCAGTCTGTACCCCAGTCCCCATTCACTGGGAGTCAGTCTGTACCCCAGTCCCCATTCACTGGGAGTCAGTCTGTACCCCAGTCCCCATTCACTGTCAGTCTGTAACCCAGTCCCCATTCACTGTCAGTCGGTACCCCAGTCCCCATTCACTGTCAGTCTGTACCCCAGTCCCCATTCACTGCGGGTCAGTCTGTACCCCAGTCCCCATTCACTGGGGGTCAGTCTGTTCCCCAGTCCCCATTCACTGGGGTCAGTCTGTTCCCCAGTCCCCATTCACTGTCAGTCTGTACCCCAGTCCCCATTCACTGGGAGTCAGTCTGTACCCCAGTCCCCATTCACTGTCAGTCTGTACCCCAGTCCCCATTCACTGTCAGTCTGTACCCCAGTCCCCATTCACTGGGAGTCAGTCTGTACCCCAGTCCCCATTCACTGGGAGTCAGTCTGTACCCCAGTCCCCATTCACTGGGAGTCAGTCTGTACCCCAGTCCCCATTCACTGCGGGTCAGTCTGTACCCCAGTCCCCATTCACTGTGGGTCAGTCTGTACCCCAGTCCCCATTCACTGGGAGTCAGTCTGTACCCCAGTCCCCATTCACTGGGAGTCAGTCTGTACCCCAGTCCCCATTCACTGGGAGTCAGTCTGTACCCCAGTCCCCATTCACTGGGAGTCAGTCTGTACCCCAGTCCCCATTCACTGGGAGTCAGTCTGTACCCCAGTCCCCATTCACTGGGAGTCAGTCTGTACCCCAGTCCCCATTCACTGTCAGTCTGTACCCCAGTCCCCATTCACTGGGAGTCAGTCTGTACCCCAGTCCCCATTCACTGGGAGTCAGTCTGTACCCCAGTCCCCATTCACTGTCAGTCTGTACCCCAGTCCCCATTCACTGGGAGTCAGTCTGTACCCCAGTCCCCATTCACTGGGAGTCAGTCTGTACCCCAGTCCCCATTCACTGTCAGTCTGTACCCCAGTCCCCATTCACTGTCAGTCTGTACCCCAGTCCCCATTCACTGTCAGTCTGTACCCCAGTCCCCATTCACTGGTGGTCAGTCTGTACCCCAGTCCCCATTCACTGGAGTCAGTCTGTACCCCAGTCCCCATTCACTGTCAGTCTGTACCCCAGTCCCCATTCACTGGGAGTCAGTCTGTACCCCAGTCCCCATTCACTGGGAGTCAGTCTGTACCCCAGTCCCCATTCACTGGGAGTCAGTCTGTACCCCAGTCCCCATTCACTGGGAGTCAGTCTGTACCCCAGTCCCCATTCACTGGGAGTCAGTCTGTACCCCAGTCCCCATTCACTGGGAGTCAGTCTGTACCCCAGTCCCCATTCACTGGGTCAGTCTGTACCCCAGTCCCCATTCACTGGGAGTCAGTCTGTACCCCAGTCCCCATTCACTGTCAGTCTGTACCCCAGTCCCCATTCACTGGGAGTCAGTCTGTACCCCAGTCCCCATTCACTGTCCAGTCTGTACCCCAGTCCCCATCACTGGGAGTCAGTCTGTACCCCAGTCCCCATTCACTGGGAGTCAGTCTGTACCCCAGTCCCCATTCACTGTCAGTCTGTACCCCAGTCCCCATTCACTGGGAGTCAGTCTGTACCCCAGTCCCCATTCACTGGGAGTCAGTCTGTACCCCAGTCCCCATTCACTGGGAGTCAGTCTGTACCCCAGTCCCCATTCACTGGGAGTCAGTCTGTACCCCAGTCCCCATTCACTGGGAGTCAGTCTGTACCCCAGTCCCCATTCACTGTCAGTCTGTACCCCAGTCCCCATTCACTGGGAGTCAGTCTGTACCCAGTCCCCATTCACTGGGAGTCAGTCTGTACCCCAGTCCCCATTCACTGGGAGTCAGTCTGTACCCCAGTCCCCATTCACTGGGGTCAGTCCTGTACCCCAGTCCCCATTCACTGGGATCAGTCTGTACCCCGTCCCCATTCAATGGGAGTCTGTCTGTATTCCCCAGTCCCATTCACTGGGAGTCAGTCTGTACCCCAGTCCCCATTCACTGGGTCAGTCTGTACCCCAGTCCCCCATTCACTGGGTGTCAGTCTGTACCCCAGTCCCCATTCACTGTCAGTCTTACCCCAGTCCCCATTCACTGTCAGTCTGTACCCTGTCCCCATTCACTGGAGTCAGTCTGTACCCCCAGTCCCCATGCACTGGAGTCAGTCTGTACCCCAGTCCCCATTCACTGGGAGTCAGTCTGTAACCCAGTCCCCATTCACTGGGAGTCAGTCTGTACCCCAGTCCCCATTCACTGTCAGTCTGTACCCCAGTCCCCATTCACTGGGAGTCAGTCTGTACCCCAGTCCCCATTCACGGTCAGTCTGTACCCCAGTCCCCATTCACTGGGAGTCAGTCTGTACCCCAGTCCCCATTCACTGGGAGTCAGTCTGTACCCCAGTCCCCATTCACTGGGAGTCAGTCTGTACCCCAGTCCCCATTCACTGTCAGTCTGTACCCCAGTCCCCATTCACTGGGAGTCAGTCTGTACCCCAGTCCCCATTCACTGTGGGTCAGTCTGTACCCCAGTCCCCATTCACTGTCAGTCTGTACCCCAGTCCCCATTCACTGGGAGTCAGTCTGTACCCCAGTCCCCATTCACTGGGAGTCAGTCTGTACCCCAGTCCCCATTCACTGTCAGTCTGTACCCCAGTCCCCATTCACTGTCAGTCTGTACCCCAGTCCCCATTCACTGGGAGTCAGTCTGTACCCCAGTCCCCATTCACTGGGAGTCAGTCTGTACCCCAGTCCCCATTCACTGGGAGTCAGTCTGTACCCCAGTCCCCATTCACTGGGAGTCAGTCTGTACCCCAGTCCCCATTCACTGGGAGTCAGTCTGTACCCCAGTCCCCATTCACTGGGAGTCAGTCTGTACCCCAGTCCCCATTCACTGGGAGTCAGTCTGTACCCCAGTCCCCATTCACTGGGAGTCAGTCTGTACCCCAGTCCCCATTCACTGTCAGTCTGTACCCCAGTCCCCATTCACTGTCAGTCTGTACCCCAGTCCCCATTCACTGTCAGTCTGTACCCCAGTCCCCATTCACTGCGGGTCAGTCTGTACCCCAGTCCCCATTCACTGGGGGTCAGTCTGTACCCCAGTCCCCATTCACTGGGGTCAGTCTGTTCCCCAGTCCCCATTCACTGTCAGTCTGTACCCCAGTCCCCATTCACTGGGAGTCAGTCTGTACCCCAGTCCCCATTCACTGTCAGTCTGTACCCCAGTCCCCATTCACTGTCAGTCTGTACCCCAGTCCCCATTCACTGGGAGTCAGTCTGTACCCCAGTCCCCATTCACTGGGAGTCAGTCTGTACCCCAGTCCCCATTCACTGGGAGTCAGTCTGTACCCCAGTCCCCATTCACTGGGGGTCAGTCTGTACCCAGTCCCCATTCACTGGGGTCAGTCTGTACCCCAGTCCCCATTCACTGGGAGTCAGTCTGTACCCCAGTCCCCATTCACTGTCAGTCTGTACCCCAGTCCCCATTCACTGGGAGTCAGTCTGTACCCCAGTCCCCATTCACTGGGAGTCAGTCTGTACCCCAGTCCCCATTCACTGGGAGTCAGTCTGTAACCCAGTCCCCATTCACTGGGAGTCAGTCTGTACCCCAGTCCCCATTCACTGTCAGTCTGTACCCCAGTCCCCATTCACTGGGAGTCAGTCTGTACCCCAGTCCCCATTCACTGGGAGTCAGTCTGTACCCAGTCCCCATTCACTGTCAGTCTGTACCCCAGTCCCCATTCACTGGGAGTCAGTCTGTACCCCAGTCCCCATTCACTGGGAGTCAGTCTGTACCCCAGTCCCCATTCACTGTCAGTCTGTACCCAGTCCCCATTCACTGGGAGTCAGTCTGTACCCCAGTCCCCATTCACTGGGAGTCAGTCTGTACCCCAGTCCCCATTCACTGTCAGTCTGTACCCAGTCCCCATTCACTGTCAGTCTGTACCCCAGTCCCCATTCACTGGGAGTCAGTCTGACCCCAGTCCCCATTCACTGGGGAGTCAGTCTGTACCCCAGTCCCCATTCACTGGGAGTCAGTCTGTACCCCAGTCCCCATTCACTGGGAGTCAGTCTGTACCCCAGTCCCCATTCACTGGGAGTCAGTCTGTACCCCAGTCCCCATTCACTGGGAGTCAGTCTGTACCCCAGTCCCCATTCACTGGAGTCAGTCTGTACCCCAGTCCCCATTCACTGGGAGTCAGTCTGTACCCCAGTCCCCATTCACTGGGAGTCAGTCTGTACCCCAGTCCCCATTCACTGGGAGTCAGTCTGTACCCCAGTCCCCATTCACTGGGAGTCAGTCTGTACCCCAGTCCCCATTCACTGTCAGTCTGTACACCGTCCCCTTCACTGGGGTCAGTCTGTACCCCAGTCCCCCATCACTCGGTGGGTCAGTCTGTACCCAGTCCCCATTCATGTCAGTCTGTAGCCCCCAGTCCCCCATTCACTGGGCAGTCAGTTGACCCCCAGTCCCCATTCACTGGCTGTCTGTCTGTACCCCCAGTCCCCCAATCACTGTCAGTCTGTACCCCAGTCCCCATTCATGTCAGTCTGTACCCCAGTCCCCATTCTCTGTGGGTCAGTCGCCCGCCAGTCCCCCATCCACTTGGGTCAGTCCTGTACCCCAGTCCCCATTCACTGGGAGTCAGTCCTGTACCCCAGTCCCCATTCACTGGGAGGCAGTCTGTACCCCAGTCCCCATTCACTGGGAGTCAGTCTGTACCGCCAGTCCCCATACACTGGGAGTCAGTCTGTACCCCAGTCCCCAATTCACTGGGGTTTCAGTCTGCACCCCAGTCCCCATTCACTGTCCAGTCTGGTACACCCAGTCCTCATTCACTGGAGTCAGTCTGTACCCCAGTCCCCATTCACTGGAGTCAGTCTGTACCCCAGTCCCCATTCACTGGGAGTCAGTCTGTAACCCAGTCCCCATTCACTGGTGTCAGTCTGTACCCAGTCCCCATTCACTGGGAGTCAGTCTGTACCCCAGTCCCCATTCACTGGGTCAGTCTGTACCCCAGTCCCCATTCACTGGGAGTCAGTCTGTACCCCAGTCCCCATTCACTGGAGTCAGTCTGTACCCCAGTCCCCATTCACTGGGTCAGTCTGTACCCCAGTCCCCATTCACTGTCAGTCTGTACCCCAGTCCCCATTCCACTGGGAGTCAGTCTGTACCCCAGTCCCCATTCACTGGGAGTCGTCTGTACCCCAGTCCCCATTCACTGGGATCAGTCTGTAACCAGTCCCCATTCACTGTCCAGTCTGTACCCCAGTCCCCATTCACTGGGAGTCAGTCTGTACCCCAGTCCCCATTCACTGGAGTCAGTCTGTACCCCAGTCCCCATTCACTGGGAGTCAGTCTGTACCCCAGTCCCCATTCACTGGGAGTCAGTCTGTACCCCAGTCCCCATTCACTGGGAGTCAGTCTGTACCACAGTCCCCATTCACTGTGGGTCAGTCTGTACCCCAGTCCCCATTCACTGGGAGTCAGTCTGTACCCCAGTCCCCATTCACTGGGATCAGTCTGTACCCCAGTCCCCATTCACTGGGAGTCAGTCTGTACCCCAGTCCCCATTCACTGGGAGTCAGTCTGTACCCCAGTCCCCATTCACTGGGAGTCAGTCTGTACCCCAGTCCCCATTCACTGGGAGTCAGTCTGTACCCCAGTCCCCATTCACTGGGAGTCAGTCTGTACCCCAGTCCCCATTCACTGGGAGTCAGTCTGTACCCCAGTCCCCATTCACTGGGAGTCAGTCTGTACCCCAGTCCCCATTCACTGGGAGTCAGTCTGTACCCCAGTCCCCATTCACTGGGAGTCAGTCTGTACCCCAGTCCCCATTCACTGGGAGTCAGTCTGTACCCCAGTCCCCATTCACTGTCAGTCTGTACCCCAGTCCCCATTCACTGTCAGTCTGTACCCCAGTCCCCATTCACTGGGAGTCAGTCTGTACCCCAGTCCCCATTCACTGGGAGTCAGTCTGTACCCCAGTCCCCATTCACTGGGAGTCAGTCTGTACCCCAGTCCCCATTCACTGGGAGTCAGTCTGTACCCCAGTCCCCATTCACTGTCAGTCTGTACCCCAGTCCCCATTCACTGTCAGTCTGTACCCCAGTCCCCATTCACTGTCAGTCTGTACCCCAGTCCCCATTCACTGTCAGTCTGTACCCCAGTCCCCATTCACTGCTGGTCAGTCTGTACCCCAGTCCCCATTCACTGGGAGTCAGTCTGTACCCCAGTCCCCATTCACTGTCAGTCTGTACCCCAGTCCCCATTCACTGGGAGTCAGTCTGTACCCCAGTCCCCATTCACTGTCAGTCTGTACCCCAGTCCCCATTCACTGGGAGTCAGTCTGTACCCCAGTCCCCATTCACTGGGGGTCAGTCTGTACCCCAGTCCCCATTCACTGTGGGTCAGTCTGTACCCCAGTCCCCATTCACTGGGAGTCAGTCTGTACCCCAGTCCCCATTCACTGTCAGTCTGTACCCCAGTCCCCATTCACTGGGAGTCAGTCTGTACCCCAGTCCCCATTCACTGTCAGTCTGTACCCCAGTCCCCATTCACTGGGAGTCAGTCTGTACCCCAGTCCCCATTCACTGTCAGTCTGTACCCCAGTCCCCATTCACTGGGAGTCAGTCTGTACCCCAGTCCCCATTCACTGTCAGTCTGTACCCCAGTCCCCATTCACTGGGAGTCAGTCTGTACCCCAGTCCCCATTCACTGGGAGTCAGTCTGTACCCCAGTCCCCATTCACTGGGAGTCAGTCTGTACCCCAGTCCCCATTCACTGTCAGTCTGTACCCCAGTCCCCATTCACTGGGAGTCAGTCTGTACCCCAGTCCCCATTTCACTGGAGTCAGTCTGTACCCCAGTCCCCATTCACTGGTCAGTCTGTACCCCAGTCCCATTCACTGTCAGTCTGTACCCCAGTCCCCATTCACTGGAGTCAGTCTGTACCCCAGTCCCCATTCACTGGTCAGTCTGTACCCCAGTCCCCATTCACTGGGGTCAGTCTGTACCCCAGTCCCCATTCACTGGGAGTCAGTCTGTAACCCAGTCCCATTCACTGGAGTCAGTCTGTACCCCAGTCCCCATTCACTGGGTCAGTCTGTACCCCAGTCCCCCATTCACTGGTCAGTCTGTACCCAGTCCCCATTCACTGGGAGTCAGTCTGTACCCCAGTCCCCATTCACTGGTCAGTCTGTACCCCAGTCCCCATTCACTGGGGTCAGTCTGTACCCAGTCCCCATTCACTGGATCAGTCTGTACCCCAGTCCCCATTCACTGGGAGTCAGTCTGTACCCTCAGTCCCCATTCACTGGGGTCAGTCTGTACCCCAGTCCCCATTCACTGGGAGTCAGTCTGTACCCCAGTCCCCATTCACTGGGAGTCAGTCTGTACCCCAGTCCCCATTCACTGTCAGTCTGTACCCCAGTCCCCATTCACTGTCAGTCTGTACCCCAGTCCCCATTCACTGTCAGTCTGTACCCCAGTCCCCATTCACTGTCAGTCTGTACCCCAGTCCCCATTCACTGTCAGTCTGTACCCCAGTCCCCATTCACTGTCAGTCTGTACCCCAGTCCCCATTCACTGGGTCAGTCTGTACCCAGTCCCCATTCACTGGGGTCAGTCTGTACCCCAGTCCCCATTCACTGGGAGTCAGTCTGTACCCCAGTCCCCATTCACTGTCAGTCTGTACCCCAGTCCCCATTCACTGGGAGTCAGTCTGTACCCCAGTCCCCATTCACTGGGAGTCAGTCTGTACCCCAGTCCCCATTCACTGGGAGTCAGTCTGTACCCCAGTCCCCATTCACTGGCAGTCTGTACCCCAGTCCCCATTCACTGGGGGTCAGTCTGTACCCCAGTCCCCATTCACTGTCAGTCTGTACCCCAGTCCCCATTCACTGGGAGTCAGTCTGTAACCCAGTCCCCATTCACTGGGAGTCAGTCTGTTACCCAGTCCCCATTCACGGGTCAGTCTGTACCCCAGTCCCCATTCACTGGGAGTCAGTCTGTACCCCAGTCCCCATTCACTGGGAGTCAGTCTGTACCCCAGTCCCCATTCACTGTCAGTCTGTAACCCAGTCCCCATTCACTGTCAGTCTGTACCCCAGTCCCCATTCACTGGTCAGTCTGTACCCCAGTCCCCATTCACTGGGAGTCAGTCTGTACCCCAGTCCCCATTCACTGTCAGTCTGTACCCCAGTCCCATTCACTGGGAGTCAGTCTGTACCCCAGTCCCCATTCACTGGGAGTCAGTCTGTACCCCAGTCCCCATTCACTGGGAGTCAGTCTGTACCCCAGTCCCCATTCACTGGCAGTCTGTACCCCAGTCCCCATTCACTGGGGTCAGTCTGTACCCCAGTCCCCATTCACTGGAGTCAGTCTGTACCCAGTCCCCATTCACTGGGAGTCAGTCTGTACCCCAGTCCCCATTCACTGGGAGTCAGTCTGTACCCCTGTCCCCATCACGGGAGTCAGTCTGTACCCCAGTCCCCATTCACTGGAGTCAGTCTGTACCCCAGTCCCCATTCACTGGGAGTCAGTCTGTACCCCAGTCCCCATTCACTGGGAGTCAGTCTGTACCCCAGTCCCCATTCCACTGGGAGTCAGTCTGTACCCCAGTCCCCATTCACTGGGAGTCAGTCTGTACCCCAGTCCCCATTCACTGGGGGTCAGTCTGTACCCCAGTCCCCATTCACTGGGAGTGCAGTCTGTACCCCAGTCCCCATTCACTGGGAGTCAGTCTGTACCCCAGTCCCCATTCACTGGGAGTCAGTCTGTACCCCAGTCCCCAGTTCACTGGGGAGTCCAGTCTGTACCGTCCCCATCACTGGGTCTGTCAGTACCCCAGTCCCCAATCACTGGGAGTCAGTCTGTACCCAGTCCCCATTCACTGGGAGTCAGTCTGTACCCCAGTCCCCATTCACTGTCAGTCTGTACCCAGTCCCCATTCACTGGGTCAGTCTGTACCCAGTCCCCATTCACTGGGAGACAGTCTGTACCCCAGTCCCCATTCACTGGAGTCAGTCTGTACCCCAGTCCCCATTCACTGGGAGTCAGTCTGTACCCCAGTCCCCATCACTGTCAGTCTTACCCCAGTCCCCCATTCACTGGGGTCAGTCTGTACCCCAGTCCCCATTCACTGGGAGTCAGTCTGTACCCCAGTCCCCATTCACTGGGGTCAGTCTGTACCCCAGTCCCCATTCACTGGGAGTCAGTCTGTACCCCAGTCCCCATTCACTGGGAGTCAGTCTGTACCCCAGTCCCCATTCACTGGGAGTCAGTCTGTACCCCAGTCCCCATTCACTGGAGTCAGTCTGTACCCCAGTCCCCATTCACTGTCAGTCCTGTACCCCAGTCCCCATTCACTGTCAGTCTGTACCCCAGTCCCCATTCACTGGGAGTCAGGTCTGTACCCCAGGTCCCCATTCACATGGGCAGTCTGTACCCCAGTCCCCATTCACTGGGAGTCAGTCTGTACCCAGTCCCCATTCTGACGTGTTGGAGTCAATCTGTACCCCAGTCCCCCATTCACTGGGAATCAGTCTGTACCCCGACACCCGGGCGCTGGGTCACAGGGAGTTAGTCTGTAATCCAGTCCCCATTCACTGTCCATTCTGCACCCCCAGTCCCCCATTCACTGTCAGTCTGTACCCAGACCCCATTCGCTGTCAGTCTGTAACCCCCAGTCCCCATTCACTGTCAGTCGGCACCCCAGGCCCCATTCCAACTTCAGTCGGTACACCAGTTCCCCATCACTGTCATCTGTACCCCGGTCCCCATTCACTGTGATCTGTACCCAGTCTCCCCCTTCACTGGGGGTCAGTCTGTACCCAGTCCCCATCACGAGGCGTGGAGGCGTCGTACCGCCAGTCCCCATTCACTTCCATCTGTACCCAGTCCCCATTCACTGATCAGTCTGTACCCAGTCCCCATTCACTGGAGTCAGTCTGTACCCAGTCCCCATTCACTGGGAGTCAGTCTGTACCCCAGTCCATTCACTGGGAGTCAGTCTGTACCCCAGTCCCCATTCACTGGGAGTCAGTCTGTACCCCAGTCCCCATTCACAGTCAGTCTGTACCCCAGTCCCCATTCACTGGGAGTCAGTCTGTACCCCAGTCCCATTCACTGTCAGTCTGTACCCCAGTCCCCATTCACTGGGAGTCAGTCTGTACCCAGTCCCCATTCACTGTCAGTCTGTACCCCAGTCCCCATTCACTGGGAGTCAGTCTGTACCCAGTCCCCATTCACTGTCAGTCTGTACCCCAGTCCCCATTCACTGTCAGTCTGTACCCAGTCCCCATTCACTGTCAGTCTGTACCCCAGTCCCCATTCACTGGGAGTCAGTCTGTACCCCAGTCCCCATTCACTGGGAGTCAGTCTGTACCCCAGTCCCATTCACTGGGAGTCAGTCTGTACCCAGTCCCCATTCACTGGGAGTCAGTCTGTACCCCAGTCCCCATTCACTGGGAGTCAGTCTGTACCCCAGTCCCATTCACTGGGGGTCAGTCTGCCCCAGTCCCCATTCACTGTCAGTCTGTACCCCAGTCCCCATTCACTGGGAGTCAGTCTGTACCCAGTCCCCATTCACTGTCAGTCTGTACCCCAGTCCCATTCACTGGGAGTCAGTCTGTACCCAGTCCCATTCACTGTCAGTCTGTACCCCAGTCCCCATTCACTGTCAGTCTGTACCCCAGTCCCCATTCACTGGGAGTCAGTCTGTACCCCAGTCCCCATTCACTGGGAGTCAGTCTGTACCCCAGTCCCCATTCACTGGGAGTCAGTCTGTACCCCAGTCCCCATTCACTGGGAGTCAGTCTGTACCCCAGTCCCCATTCACTGGGAGTCAGTCTGTACCCCAGTCCCCATTCACTGGGAGTCAGTCTGTACCCCAGTCCCCATTCACTGGAGTCAGTCTGTACCCCAGTCCCCATTCACTGGGAGTCAGTCTGTACCCAGTCCCCATTCACTGGGAGTCAGTCTGTACCCCAGTCCCCATTCACTGGGAGTCAGTCTGTACCCCAGTCCCCATTCACTGGGAGTCAGTCTGTACCCCAGTCCCCATTCACTGGGAGTCAGTCTGTACCCCAGTCCCCATTCACTGGGAGTCAGTCTGTACCCCAGTCCCCATTCACTGGGAGTCAGTCTGTACCCCAGTCCCCATTCACTGGGAGTCAGTCTGTACCCCAGTCCCCATTCACTGGGAGTCAGTCTGTACCCCAGTCCCCATTCACTGGAGTCAGTCTGTACCCCAGTCCCATTCACTGGGAGTCAGTCTGTACCCCAGTCCCCATTCACTGTCAGTCTGTACCCAGTCCCCATTCACTGGGAGTCAGTCTGTACCCAGTCCCATTCACTGTCAGTCTGTACCCCAGTCCCCATTCACTGGGAGTCAGTCTGTACCCCAGTCCCCATTCACTGTCAGTCGGTACCCCAGTCCCCATTCACTGTCAGTCTGTACCCCAGTCCCCATTCACTGGAGTCAGTCTGTACCCCAGTCCCCATTCACTGGGAGTCAGTCTGTACCCCAGTCCCCATTCACTGGGAGTCAGTCTGTACCCCAGTCCCCATTCACTGTCAGTCTCTACCCCAGTCCCCATTCACTGGGAGTCAGTCTGTACCCAGTCCCCATTCACTGGAGTCAGTCTGTACCCCAGTCCCCATTCACTGGCAGTCTGTACCCCCAGTCCCCATTCACTGGGTCAGTCTGTACCCCAGTCCCCATTCACTGGGAGTCAGTCTGTACCCCAGTCCCCATTCACTGGGAATCAGTCTGTACCCCAGTCCCCATTCACTGGGAGTCAGTCTGTACCCCAGTCCCCATTCACTGTCAGTCTGTACCCCAGTCCCCATTCACTGTCAGTCTGTACCCCAGTCCCCATTCACTGTCAGTCTGTACCCCAGTCCCCATTCACTGTCAGTCTGTACCCCGGTCCCCATTCACTGTCAGTCTGTACCCCAGTCCCCATTCACTGGGGGTCAGTCTGTACCCCAGTCCCCATTCACTGGGGGTCAGTCTGTAACCCAGTCCCCATTCACGAGGAGTCAGTCTGTACCCCAGTCCCCATTCACTGTCAGTCTGTACCCCAGTCCCCATTCACTGGGAGTCAGTCTGTACCCCAGTCCCCATTCACTGTGAGTCAGTCTGTACCCCAGTCCACATACACTGGGAGTCAGTCTGTAACCCAGTCCCCATTCACTGGCAGTCTGTACCCCAGTCCCCATTCACTGGGGGTCAGTCTGTAACCCCGTCCCCATTCACTGTCAGTCTGTACCCCAGTCCCCATTCACTGGGAGTCAGTCTGTAACCCAGTCCCCATTCACTGGGAGTCAGTCTGTAACCCAGTCCCCATTCACTGGCAGTCTGTACCCCAGTCCCCATTCACTGGGGGTCAGTCTGTACCCCAGTCCCCATTCACTGGGAGTCAATCTGTACCCCAGTCCCCATTCACTGGGAATCAGTCTGTACCCCAGTCCCCATTCACTGGAGTCAGTCTGTACCCCCAGTCACCCATTCACTGGGATCAGTCTGTACCCCAGTCCCATTCACTGGGAGTCAGTCTGTACCCCAGTCCCCATTCACTGGGAGTCAGTCTGTACCCCAGTCCCCATTCACTGGGAGTCAGTCTGTACCCCAGTCCCATTCACTGGAGTCAGTCTGTACCCCAGTCCCCATTCACTGGGAGTCAGTCTGTACCCCAGTCCCCATTCACTGGGAGTCAGTCTGTACCCCAGTCCCCATTCACTGGGAGTCAGTCTGTACCCCAGTCCCCATTCACTGGAGTCAGTCTGTACCCCCAGTCCCCATTCACTGGGAGTCAGTCTGTACCCCAGTCCCCATTCACTGGGAGTCAGTCTGTACCCCAGTCCCCATTCACTGGGAGTCAGTCTGTACCCCAGTCCCATTCACTGGGAGTCAGTCTGTACCCAGTGTCCCCATTCACTGGAGTCAGCTCTGTACCCCAGTCCCCATTCACTGGGAGTCAGTCTGTACCCCAGTCCCCATTCACTGGAGTCAGTCTGTACCCCAGTCCCCATTCACTGGGAGTCAGTCTGTACCCCAGTCCCCATTCACTGTGAGTCAGTCTGTACCCCAGTCCCCATTCACTGGGAGTCAGTCTGTACCCCAGTCCCCATTCACTGGGAGTCAGTCTGTAACCCAGTCCCCATTCACTGGGCAGTCTGTACCCCAGTCCCCATTCACTGGGGTCAGTCTGTACCCCCGTCCCCATTCACTGTCAGTCTGTACCCCAGTCCCCATTCACTGTCAGTCTGTACCCCAGTCCCCATTCACTGTCAGTCTGTACCCCAGTCCCCATTCACTGTCAGTCTGTACCCCAGTCCCCATTCACTGTCAGTCTGTACCCCAGTCCCCATTCACTGGGAGTCAGTCTGTACCCCAGTCCCCATTCACTGGGGTCAGTCTGTAACCCAGTCCCCATTCACTAGGAGTCAGTCTGTACCCCAGTCCCCATTCACTGGGGTCAGTCTGTACCCCAGTCCCCATTCACTGGCAGTCTGTACCCCAGTCCCCATTCACTGGGGGTCAGTCTGTACCCTCGTCCCCATTCACTGTGAGTCAGTCTGTACCCCAGTCCCCATTCACTGGGAATCAGTCTGTACCCCAGTCCCCATTCACTGGGAGTTAGTCTGTGTTCCAGTCCCCATTCACTGGAGTCCAGTCTGTACCCCAGTCCCCATTCACTGGGAGTCAGTCTGTACCCCAGTCCCCATTCACTGGGAGTCAGTCTGTACCCCAGGCCCCATTCACTGGGAGTCAGTCTGTACCCCAGTCCCCATTCACTGGGAGTCAGTCTGTACCCCAGTCCCCATTCACTGTCAGTCTGTACCCCTGTCCCCATTCACTGTCACTCTGTACACCAGTCCCCATTCACTGGGGGTCAGTCTGTACCCCAGTCCCCATTCACTGTCAGTCTGTACCCCAGTCCCCATTGACTGGGAGTCAGTCTGTACCCCAGTCCCCATTCACTGGGAGTCAGTCTGTACCCCAGTCCCCATTCACTGTCCGTCTGTACCCCAGTCCCCATTCACTGGGAGTCAGTCAGTACCCCAGTCCCCATTCACTGGGTCAGTCTGTACCCCAGTCCCACATCACTGTCAGTCTGTACCCCAGTCCCCCATCACTGTCAGTCTGTACCCCAGTCCCCATTCACTGGGAGTCAGTCTGTACCCCAGTCCCCATTCACTGGGAGTCAGTCTGTACCCCAGTCCCCATTCACTGGGGTCAGTCTGTACCCAGTCCCCATTCACTGGGAGTCAGTCTGTACCCCAGTCCCCATTCACTGGGAGTCAGTCTGTACCCCAGTCCCCATTCACTGGGTCAGTCTGTACCCCAGTCCCCATTCACTGGGAGTCAGTCTGTACCCCAGTCCCCATTCACTGGGAGTCAGTCTGTACCCCAGTCCCCATTCACTGGGAGTCAGTCTGTACCCCAGTCCCCATTCACTGGGAGTCAGTCTGTACCCCAGTCCCCATTCACTGAGTCAGTCTGTACCCCAGTCCCCATTCACTGGGAGTCAGTCTGTACCCCAGTCCCCATTCACTGTCAGTCTGTACCCCAGTCCCCATTCACTGGGAGTCAGTCTGTACCCCAGTCCCCATTCACTGGGTCAGTCTGTACCCCAGTCCCCATTCACTGGGAGTCAGTCTGTACCCAGTCCCCATTCACTGTCAGTCTGTACCCCAGTCCCCATTCACTGGTCAGTCTGTACCCAGTCCCCATTCACTGTCAGTCTGTACCCCAGTCCCCATTCACTGGGAGTCAGTCTGTACCCCAGTCCCCATTCACTGGAGTCAGTCTGTACCCCAGTCCCCATTCACTGGGAGTCAGTCTGTACCCCAGTCCCCATTCACTGGGAGTCAGTCTGTACCCCAGTCCCCATTCACTGGGAGTCAGTCTGTACCCCAGTCCCCATTCACTGGGGTCAGTCTGTACCCCAGTCCCCATTCACTGGGTCAGTCTGTACCCCAGTCCCCATTCACTGGGAGTCAGTCTGTACCCCAGTCCCCATTCACTGGAGTCAGTCTGTACCCCAGTCCCCATTCACTGGGGTCAGTCTGTACCCCTGTCCCACATCACTGTCTGTCTGTACCCCAGTCCCCATTCACTGGGAGTCAGTCTGTACCCCAGTCCCCATTCACTGGGAGTCAGTCTGTACCCCAGTCCCCATTCACTGGGAGTCAGTCTGTACCCCAGTCCCCATTCACTGGAGTCAGTCTGTACCCCAGTCCCCATTCACTGGAGTCAGTCTGTACCCCAGTCCCCATTCACTGGGAGTCAGTCTGTACCCCAGTCCCCATTCACTGGGAGTCAGTCTGTACCCCAGTCCCCATTCACTGGGAGTCAGTCTGTACCCCAGTCCCCATTCACTGGGAGTCAGTCTGTACCCCAGTCCCCATTCACTGGGAGTCAGTCTGTTCCCCAGTCCCCATTCACTGGGTCAGTCTGTACCCCAGTCCCCATTCACTGTGGGTCAGTCTGTACCCCAGTCCCCATTCACTGGGTCAGTCTGTACCCCAGTCCCCATTCACTGGGAGTCAGTCTGTACCCCAGTCCCCATTCACTGGGAGTCAGTCTGTACCCCAGTCCCCATTCACTGGGAGTCAGTCTGTACCCCAGTCCCCATTCACTGGGAGTCAGTCTGTACCCCAGTCCCCATTCACTGGGAGTCAGTCCTGTACCCCAGTCCCCATTCACTGGGAGTCAGTCTGTACCCCAGTCCCCATTCACTGGAGTCAGTCTGTACCCCAGTCCCCATTCACTGGGAGTCAGTCTGTACCCCAGTCCCCATTCACTGGGAGTCAGTCTGTACCCCAGTCCCCATTCACTGGGAGTCAGTCTGTACCCCAGTCCCCATTCACTGGGAGTCAGTCTGTACCCCAGTCCCCATTCACTGGGTCAGTCTGTACCCCAGTCCCCATTCACTGGGAGTCAGTCTGTACCCAGTCCCCATTCACTGGGAGTCAGTCTGTACCCCAGTCCCCATTCACTGGGAGTCAGTCTGTACCCCAGTCCCCATTCACTGGGAGTCAGTCTGTACCCCAGTCCCCATTCACTGGGAGTCCAGTCTGTACCCCAGTCCCCATTCACTGGGAGTCAGTCTGTACCCCAGTCCCCATTCACTGGGAGTCAGTCTGTACCCCAGTCCCCATTCACTGGGAGTCAGTCTGTACCCCAGTCCCCATTCACTGGGAGTCAGTCTGTACCCCAGTCCCCATTCACTGGGAGTCAGTCTGTACCCCAGTCCCCATTCACTGGGAGTCAGTCCTGTACCCCAGTCCCCCATTCACTGGGAGTCAGTCTGTAGTCCCCATTCACTGTCAGTCTGTACCCCAGTCCCATTCACTGTCAGTCTGTACCCCAGTCCCCATTCACTGGGAGTCAGTCTGTACCCCAGTCCCCATTCACTGGGAGTCAGTCTGTACCCCAGTCCCCATTCACTGGGAGTCAGTCTGTACCCCAGTCCCCATTCACTGGGAGTCAGTCTGTACCCCAGTCCCCATTCACTGGGGGTCAGTCTGTACCCCAGTCCCCATTCACTGGGAGTCAGTCTGTAACCCAGTCCCCATTCACTGGCAGTCTGTACCCCAGTCCCCATTCACTGGGGGTCAGTCTGTACCCCAGTCCCCATTCACTGGGAGTCATCTGTACCCCAGTCCCCATTCACTGGGAATCAGTCTGTACCCCAGTCCCCATTCACTGGGAGTTAGTCTGTATTCCAGTCCCCATTCACTGTCAGTCTGCACCCCAGTCCCCATTCACTGTCAGTCGGTACCCCAGTCCCCATTCACTGTCAGTCGGTACCCCAGTCCCCATTCACTGTCAGTCTGTACCCCGGTCCCCATTCACTGTCAGTCTGTACCCCAGTCCCCATTCACTGGGGGTCAGTCTGTACCCAGTCCCCATTCACTGGGGTCAGTCTGTAACCCAGTCCCCATTCACGAGGAGTCAGTCTGTACCCCAGTCCCCATTCACTGTCAGTCTGTACCCCAGTCCCCATTCACTGGGAGTCAGTCTGTACCCCAGTCCCCATTCACTGTGAGTCAGTCTGTACCCCAGTCCCCATTCACTGGGAGTCAGTCTGTAACCCAGTCCCCATTCACTGGCAGTCTGTACCCCAGTCCCCATTCACTGGGGGTCAGTCTGTACCCCAGTCCCCATTCACTGTCAGTCTGTACCCCAGTCCCCATTCACTGGGAGTCAGTCTGTACCCCAGTCCCCATTCACTGGGAGTCAGTCTGTACCCCAGTCCCATTCACTGGGGTCAGTCTGTACCTCCAGTCCCCATTCACTGGGAGTCAGTCTGTACCCCAGTCCCCATTCACTTGGAGTCAGTCTGTACCCAGTCCCCATTCACTGTCAGTCTGTACCCCAGTCCCCATTCACTGGAGTCAGTCTGTACCCCAGTCCCCATTCACTGTGAGTCAGTCTGTTACCCCAGTCCCATTCACTGGATCAGTCTGTAACCCAGTCCCCATTCACTGGCAGTCTGTACCCCAGTCCCCATTCACTGGGGGTCAGTCTGTAATCCCGTCCCCATTCACTGTCAGTCTGTACCCCAGTCCCCATTCACTGGGAGTCAGTCTGTACCCCAGTCCCCATTCACTGGGGGTCAGTCTGTACCCCAGTCCCCTTTCACTGTGGGTCAATCTGTACCCCAGTCCCCATTCACTGGGAGTCAGTCTGTACCCCAGTCCCCATTCACTGTCAGTCTGTACCCCAGTCCCCATTCACTGGGAGTCAATCTGTACCCTAGTCCCCATTCACTGGGAATCAGTCTGTACCCCAGTCCCCATTCACTGGGAGTTAGTCTGTATTCCAGTCCCCATTCACTAGGAGTCAGTCTGTACCCCAGTCCCCATTCAGTGGGAGTCAGTCTGTACCCCAGTCCCCATTCACTGTGAGTCAGTCTGTACCCCGGTCCCCATTCACTGGGAGTCAGTCTGTACCCCGGTCCCCATTCACTGGGAGTCAGTCTGTAACCCAGTCCCCATTCACTGGCAGTCTGTACCCCAGTCCCCATTCACTGGGGGTCAGTCTGTACCCCCGTCCCCATTCACTTTCAGTCTGTACCCCAGTCCCCATTCACTGTCAGTCTGTAACCCAGTCCCCATTCACTGTCAGTCTGTACCCCAGTCCCCATTCACTGTCAGTCGGTACCCCAGTCCCCATTCACTGTCAGTCGGTACCCCAGTCCCCATTCACTTGGAGTTAGTCTGTATTCCAGTCCCCATTCACTGTCAGTCTGTACCCCGGTCCCCATTCACTAGGAGTCAGTCTATACCCCAGTCCCCATTCACTGTGAGTCAGTCTGTACCCCAGTCCCCATTCACTGGGAGTCAGTCTGTAACCCAGTCCCCATTCACTGGCAGTCTGTACCCCAGTCCCCATTCACTGGGGGTCAGTCTGTAATCCCGTCCCCATTCACTGTCAGTCTGTACCCCAGTCCCCATTCACTGGGAGTCAGTCTGTACCCCAGTCCCCATTCACTGGGGGTCAGTCTGTACCCCAGTCCCCATTCACTGTGGGTCAATCTGTACCCCAGTCCCCATTCACTGGGAGTCAGTCTGTACCCCAGTCCCCATTCACTGTCAGTCTGTACCCCAGTCCCCATTCACTGGGAGTCAATCTGTACCCTAGTCCCCATTCACTGGGAATCAGTCTGTACCCCAGTCCCCATTCACTGGGAGTTAGTCTGTATTCCAGTCCCCATTCACTAGGAGTCAGTCTGTACCCCAGTCCCCATTCAGTGGGAGTCAGTCTGTACCCCAGTCCCCATTCACTGTGAGTCAGTCTGTACCCCGGTCCCCATTCACTGGGAGTCAGTCTGTACCCCGGTCCCCATTCACTGGGAGTCAGTCTGTAACCCAGTCCCCATTCACTGGCAGTCTGTACCCCAGTCCCCATTCACTGGGGGTCAGTCTGTACCCCCGTCCCCATTCACTTTCAGTCTGTACCCCAGTCCCCATTCACTGTCAGTCTGTACCCCAGTCCCCATTCACTGTCAGTCTGTACCCCAGTCCCCATTCACTGTCAGTCTGTACCCCAGTCCCCATTCACTGTCAGTCTGTACCCCAGTCCCCATTCACTGGGAGTCAGTCTGTACCCCAGTCCCCATTCACTGGGGGTCAGTCTGTAACCCAGTCCCCATTCACTAGGAGTCAGTCTGTACCCCAGTCCCCATTCACTGTGGGTCAGTCTGTACCCCAGTCCCCATTCACTGGCAGTCTGTACCCCAGTCCCCATTCACTGGGGGTCAGTCTGTACCCTCGTCCCCATTCACTGTGAGTCAGTCTGTACCCCAGTCCCCATTCACTGGGAATCAGTCTGTACCCCAGTCCCCATTCACTGGGAGTTAGTCTGTGTTCCAGTCCCCATTCACTGGGAGTCAGTCTGTACCCCAGTCCCCATTCACTGGGAGTCAGTCTGTACCCCAGTCCCCATTCACTGGGAGTCAGTCTGTACCCCAGGCCCCATTCACTGGGAGTCAGTCTGTACCCCAGTCCCCATTCACTGGGAGTCAGTCTGTACCCCAGTCCCCATTCACTGTCAGTCTGTACCCCTGTCCCCATTGACTGTCACTCTGTACACCAGTCCCCATTCACTGGGGGTCAGTCTGTACCCCAGTCCCCATTCACTGGGAGTCAGTCTGTACCCCAGTCCCCATTCACTGGAGTCAGTCTGTACCCCAGTCCCCATTCACTGTCAGTCTGTACCCCAGTCCCCATTCACTGGGAGTCAGTCTGTACCCCAGTCCCCATTCACTGTCAGTCTGTACCCCAGTCCCCATTCACTGGAGTCAGTCTGTACCCCAGTCCCCATTCACTGTCAGTCTGTACCCCAGTCCCCATTCACTGGGAGTCAGTCTGTACCCCAGTCCCCATTCACTGGTCAGTCTGTACCCCAGTCCCCATTCACTGGGTCAGTCTGTACCCCAGTCCCCATTCACTGGGAGTCAGTCTGTACCCCAGTCCCCATTCACTGGGAGTCAGTCTGTACCTCCAGTCCCCATTCACTGGAGTCAGTCTGTACCCCAGTCCCCCATTCACTGGGAGTCAGTCTGTACCCCAGTCCCCATTCACTGGGAGTCAGTCTGTACCCATCCCCATTCACTGGGGTCAGTCTGTACCCCAGTCCCCATTCACTGGGAGTCAGTCTGTACCCCAGTCCCCATTCACTGTCAGTCTGTACCCCAGTCCCCATTCACTGGGAGTCAGTCTGTACCCAGTCCCCATTCACTGGAGCAGTCTGTACCCCAGTCCCCATTCACTGGAGTCAGTCTGTACCCCAGTCCCCATTCACTGGGTCAGTCTGTACCCCAGTCCCCATTCACTGGGAGTCAGTCTGTACCCCAGTCCCCATTCACTGGGAGTCAGTCTGTACCCCAGTCCCCATTCACTGGGAGTCAGTCTGTACCCAGTCCCCATTCACTGGGAGTCAGTCTGTACCCCAGTCCCCATTCACTGGGTCAGTCTGTACCCCAGTCCCCATTCACTGGGAGTCAGTCTGTACCCCAGTCCCCATTCACTGTCAGTCTGTACCCCAGTCCCCATTCACTGGTCAGTCTGTACCCCAGTCCCCATTCACTGTCAGTCTGTACCCCAGTCCCCATTCACTGGGGGTCAGTCTGTACCCCAGTCCCCATTCACTGTCAGTCTGTACCCGAGTCCCCATTCACTGGAGTCAGTCTGTACCCCCAGTCCCCATTCACTGGAGTCAGTCTGTACCCCAGTCCCCATTGCACTGGTCAGTCTGTACCTCCAGTCCCCATTCACTGGGGTCAGTCTGTACCCCAGTCCCCATTCACTGTCAGCTCTTACCCCAGTCCCCATTCACTGGGTCAGTCTGTACCCCAGTCCCCATTCACTGTCAGTCTGTAGCCCAGTCGTCCCATTCACTGGGGAGTCAGTCTGTACCCCAGTCCCCCATTCACTGTCAGTCTGTACCCCAGTCCCCATTCACTATCAGTCTGTACACCCAGTCTCCCATTCACATGGGAGTCAGGTCTGTACCCAGTCCCCCATTCTCTGGGGGTCAGTCTGTACCCCAGTCCCCATTCACTGGGAGTCAGTCTGTACCCCAGTCCCCATCACTTCACTGGGAGGTCAGTCTGTACCCCAGTCCCCATTCACTGGGAGTCAGTCTGTACCCCAGTCCCCATTCACTGGGAGTCAGTCTGTACCCCTGTCCCCATTCACTGTGAGTCAGTCTGTACCCCAGTCCCCATTCACTGGGAGTCAGTCTGTACCCCAGTCCCCATTCACTGGGAGTTCAGTCTGTATCCCAGTCCCCATTCACTGGGAGTCAGTCTGTACCCCAGTCCCCATTCACTGGGAGTCAGTCTGTACCCCAGTCCCCATTCACTGGGAGTCAGTCTGTACCCCAGGCCCCATTCACTGGGAGTCAGTCTGTACCCCAGTCCCCATTCACTGGAGTCAGTCTGTACCCCAGTCCCCATTCACTGAGTCAGTCTGTACCCCAGTCCCCATTCACTGTCAGTCTGTACCCCAGTCCCCATTCACTGGAGTCAGTCTGTACCCCAGTCCCCATTCACTGTCAGTCTGTACCCCAGTCCCCATTCACTGGGAGTCAGTCTGTACCCCAGTCCCATTCACTGTCAGTCTGTACCCCAGTCCCCATTCACTGGGGTCAGTCTGTACCCCAGTCCCCATTCACTGTCAGTCTGTACCCCAGTCCCCATTCACTGGGAGTCAGTCTGTACCCCAGTCCCCATTCACTGGGAGTCAGTCTGTACCCAGTCCCATTCACTGTCAGTCTGTACCCCAGTCCCCATTCACTGAGTCAGTCTGTACACCAGTCCCCATTCACTGGGAGTCAGTCTGTACCCAGTCCCCATTCACTGGGAGTCAGTCTGTACCCCAGTCCCCATTCACTGGGAGTCAGTCTGTACCCAGTCCCCCATTCACTGGGAGTCAGTCTGTACCCCAGTCCCCATTCACTGGGAGTCAGTCTGTACCCAGTCCCCATCACTGTCAGTCTGTACCCCAGTCCCACATCACTGTCAGTCTGTACCCCAGTCCCCATTCACTGGGAGTCAGTCTGTACCCCAGTCCCCATTCACTGGAGTCAGTCTGTACCCCAGTCCCCATTCACTGGGAGTCAGTCTGTACCCCAGTCCCCATTCACTGTCAGTCTGTACCCCAGTCCCCATTCACTGGGAGTCAGTCTGTACCCCAGTCCCCATTCACTGGGAGTCAGTCTGTAACCCAGTCCCCATTCACTGGGAGTCAGTCTGTACCCCAGTCCCCATTCACTGGGAGTCAGTCTGTACCCCAGTCCCCATTCACTGGGAGTCAGTCTGTACCCCAGTCCCCATTCACTGGGAGTCAGTCTGTACCCCAGTCCCCATTCACTGGGAGTCAGTCTGTAACCCAGTCCCCATTCACTGGGAGTCAGTCTGTACCCCAGTCCCCATTCACTGGGAGTCAGTCTGTACCCCAGTCCCATTCACTGGGAGTCAGTCTGTACCCCAGTCCCCATTCACTGGAGTCAGTCTGTACCCCAGTCCCCATTCACTGGGAGTCAGTCTGTACCCCAGTCCCCATTCACTGGGAGTCAGTCTGTACCCCAGTCCCCATTCACTGGGAGTCAGTCTGTACCCCAGTCCCCATTCACTGGGAGTCAGTCTGTACCCCAGTCCCCATTCACTGGGAGTCAGTCTGTACCCCAGTCCCCATTCACTGGGAGTCAGTCTGTACCCCAGTCCCCATTCACTGGGAGTCAGTCTGTACCCCAGTCCCATTCACTGGGAGTCAGTCTGTACCCCAGTCCCCATTCACTGGGAGTCAGTCTGTACCCAGTCCCCATTCACTGGGAGTCAGTCTGTACCCCAGTCCCCATTCACTGGGAGTCAGTCTGTACCCCAGTCCCCCATTCACTGGGAGTCAGTCTGTACCCCAGTCCCCATTCACTGGGAGTCAGTCTGTACCCCAGTCCCCATTCACTGGGAGTCAGTCTGTACCCCAGTCCCCATTCACTGGGAGTCAGTCTGTACCCCAGTCCCCATTCACTGGGAGTCAGTCTGTACCCCAGTCCCCATTCACTGGGAGTCAGTCTGTACCCCAGTCCCCATTCACTGGGAGTCAGTCTGTACCCCAGTCCCCATTCACTGGAGTCAGTCTGTACCCCAGTCCCCATTCACTGGGAGTCAGTCTGTACCCCAGTCCCCATTCACTGGGAGTCAGTCTGTACCCCAGTCCCCATTCACTGGGAGTCAGTCTGTACCCCAGTCCCCATTCACTGGGAGTCAGTCTGTACCCCAGTCCCCATTCACTGGGAGTCAGTCTGTACCCCAGTCCCCATTCACTGGGAGTCAGTCTGTACCCCAGTCCCCATTCACTGGGAGTCAGTCTGTACCCCAGTCCCCATTCACTGGGAGTCAGTCTGTACCCCAGTCCCCATTCACTGGGAGTCAGTCTGTACCCCAGTCCCCATTCACTGGGAGTCAGTCTGTACCCCAGTCCCCATTCACTGGGAGTCAGTCTGTACCCCAGTCCCCATTCACTGGGAGTCAGTCTGTACCCCAGTCCCCATTCAC
Organism: Squalus acanthias; assembly: GCA_030390025.1. NCBI lineage: Eukaryota > Metazoa > Chordata > Chondrichthyes > Squaliformes > Squalidae > Squalus > Squalus acanthias. Next base: position 10,673 of record JASTWF010000311.1, on the reverse strand, counting down.
TGGGAGTCAGTCTGTACCCCAGTCCCCATTCACTGGGAGTCAGTCTGTACCCCAGTCCCCATTCACTGGGAGTCAGTCTGTACCCCAGTCCCCATTCACTGGGAGTCAGTCTGTACCCCAGTCCCCATTCACTGGGAGTCAGTCTGTACCCCAGTCCCCATTCACTGGGAGTCAGTCTGTACCCCAGTCCCCATTCACTGGGAGTCAGTCTGTACCCCAGTCCCCATTCACTGGGAGTCAGTCTGTACCCCAGTCCCCATTCACTGGGAGTCAGTCTGTACCCCAGTCCCCATTCACTGGGAGTCAGTCTGTACCCCAGTCCCCATTCACTGGAGTCAGTCTGTACCCCAGTCCCCATTCACTGGGAGTCAGTCTGTACCCCAGTCCCCATTCACTGGGAGTCAGTCTGTACCCCAGTCCCCATTCACTGGGAGTCAGTCTGTACCCCAGTCCCCATTCACTGGGGAGTCAGTCTGTACCCCAGTCCCCATTCACTGGAGTCAGTCTGTACCCAGTCCCCATTCACTGGGAGTCAGTCTGTACCCCAGTCCACATTCACTGGAGTCAGTCTGTACCCCAGTCCCCATTCACTGGGGGTCAGTCTGTACCCCAGTCCCCATTCACTGGGGGTCAGTCTGTACCCCAGTCCACATTCACTGTCAGTCTGTACACCAGTCCCCATTCACTGTCAGTCTGTACACCAGTCCCCATTCACTGTCACTCTGTACCCCAGTCCCCATTCACTGGGAGTCAGTCTGTACCCCAGTCCACATTCACTGTCAGTCTGTACCCCAGTCCCCATTCACTGTCAGTCTGTACCCCAGTCCCCATTCACTGGGAGTCAGTCTGTACCCCAGTCCCTATTCACTGCCAGTCTGTACCCCAGTCCCCATTCACTGGGCGTCAGTCTGTACCCCAGTCCCCATTCACCTTCAGTCTGTACCCCAGTCCCCATTCACTGGGAGTCAGTCTGTACCCCAGTCCCTATTCACTGGGAGTCAGTCTGTACCCCAGTCCCTATTCACTGGGAGTCAGTCTGTACCCCAGTCCCTATTCACTGGGAGTCAGTCTGTACCCCAGTCCCCATTCACTGGGAGTCAGTCTGTACCCCAGTCCCTATTCACTGTCAGTCTGTACCCCAGTCCCCATTCACTGGGAGTCAGTCTGTACCCCAGTCCCCATTCACTGGGAATCAGTCTGTACCCCAGGCCCCATTCACTGGGAGTCAGTCTGTACCCCAGTCCCCATTCACTGGGAGTCAGTCTGTACCCCAGTCCCCATTCACTGTCAGTCTGTACCCCAGTCCCCATTCACTGTCAGTCTGTACCCCAGTCCCCATTCACTGGGAGTCAGTCTGTACCCCAGTCCCCATTCAGTGTCAGTCTGTACCCCAGTCCCCATTCACTGGGAGTCAGTCTGTACCCCAGTCCCCATTCAGTGTCAGTCTGTACCCCAGTCCCCATTCACTGGGAGTCAGTCTGTACCCCAGTCCCCATTCACTGGGAGTCAGTCTGTACCCCAGTCCCTATTCACTGGGAGTCAGTCTGTACCCCAGTCCCCATTCACTGGGAGTCAGTCTGTACCCCAGTCCCCATTCATTGGGAGTCAGTCTGTACCCCAGTCCCCATTCACTGTCAGTCTGTACCCCAGTCCCCATCCACTAGGAGTCAGTCTGTACCCCAGTCCCCATTCACTGTCAGTCTGTACCCCAGTCCCCATTCACAGTCAGTCTGTACCCCAGTCCCCATTCACTGTCAGTCTGTACCCCAGTCCCCATTCACTGGGAGTCAGTCTGTACCCCAGTCCCCATTCACTGGGAGTCAGTCTGTAACCCAGTCCCCATTCACTGGGGGTCAGTCTGTACCCCAGTCCCCATTCACTGTGAGTCAGTCTGTAACCCAGTCCCCATTCACTGGGAGTCAGTCTGTACCCCAGTCCCCATTCACTGGGAGTCAGTCTGTACCCCAGTCCCCATTCACTGGGAGTCAGTCTGTACCCCAGTCCCCATTCACTGTCAGTCTGTACCCCAGTCCCCATTCACTGTCAGTCTGTACCCCAGTCCCCATTCACTGGGAGTCAGTCTGTACCCCAGTCCCCATTCACTGGGGGTCAGTCTGTACCCCAGTCCCCATTCACTGGGAGTCAGTCTGTACCCCAGTCCCCATTCACTGTCAGTCTGTACCCCAGTCCCCATTCACTGGGAGTCAGTCTGTACCCCAGTCCCCATTCACTGGGAGTCAGTCTGTACCCCAGTCCGCATTGACTAGGAGTCAGTCTGTACCCCAGTCCCCATTCACTGTCAGTCTGTACCCCAGTCCCCATTCACTGGGAGTCAGTCTGTACCCCAGTCCCCATTCACAGTCAGTCTGTACCCCAGTCCCCATTCACTGTCAGTCTGTACCCCAGTCCCAATTCACTGGGAGTCAGTCTGTACCCCAGTCCCCATTCACCGGGAGTCAGTCTGTACCCCAGTCCCCATTCACTGGGGGTCAGTCTGTACCCCAGTCCCCATTCACTGGGAGTCAGTCTGTAACCCAGTCCCCATTCACTGGGAGTCAGTCTGTAACCCTGTCCCCATTCACTGGGAGTCAGTCTGTAACCCTGTCCCCATTCACTGGGAGTCAGTCTGTACCCCAGTCCCCATGCACTGGGAGTCAGTCTGTACCCCAGTCCCCTTTCACTCTCAGTCTGTACCCCAGTCCCCATTCACTGTCAGTCTGTATCCCAGTCCCCATTCACTGGGAGTCAGTCTGTACACCAGTCCCCATTCACTGCGGGTCATTCTGTACCCCAGTCCCCATTCACTGGGAGTCAGTCTGTACCGCAGTCCCCATTCACTGGGGGTCAGTCTGTACCCCAGTCCCCATTCACTGTCAGTCTGTACCCCAGTCCCCATTGACTGGGAGTCAGTCTGTACCCCAGTCCCCATTCACTGTCAGTCTGTACCCCAGTCCACATTCACTGGGAGTCAGTCTGGTGTTTGTACTGGAGCTGGAGGTTTGAACCAGACAGCGGCTAGCAGGAGATTTGAAAGAGTCACCTTTTTGGTGTTCATGTCACATATAATGGAGTGTCCACTCGTGTTCTGAGGCATCCAGGGACGTGCTGCCGGAATCTGCTCCTTCTGTGTGTGTTGCAGCTGGACCCAGGAACAACGTGAGGACAGGGAAAAGACGTGTTAGCAAGTCATGACCCCAGTCAGGCATCACATTCCCTCTGGAAAACAGTAATTACCCACAATACCCCCCCACCTCCCCCACCTCCCCCCCACCACCACCTCTGCAAACCTCCTCGCCCCGCTCCGTCTCACCTCCCACATCGACACCCCCACCCCTGCACTGGCTCATCGCACGTGGCCATCCGACCTCGGAGGTCCCTTTCACAGACGGACCTCATCTCCTTTCTCAGATGTATCCCCCGCTGCCGTCTCCCCAACTGCTCGAACCCTTTCACTGTCACCTGCCCCGGAAGAATTATCACCGACTCCATGTCACCAGTCCTTTGGACTCCCGCTCAGCGGTACCGCAAACCCCCCGAGTGACATTCGATCTCCAGCATCTCCCGCCCCCACCCAGAAACACCAGCTGCCCCCGAGGCAACACAGGCCCAACGCTCCTGTACAGGTGGTGAGCAGAGGTCTGATCCAGTAGAAAGCAGATCTCCACCACCTCCAGCTCCCCGCGCTCAGCGAGAGCATCTCTCTCCATCCCTCTGCACTCCCTTTAGCCGCCCCTTGTTCAGCCACTTCACTCCTGCCCTTTATCACTCCACCCTCCTGGATGCCCTCTTTTTGTCGATGCATTCGCCCTCTTCCCCGGCCTCTCTCAGTTTAAACTCTTTATCCTACTGCTTGGCGCTGCTTCTTTCCAATTGACCCCAGCATTAATACCATTTGGGGGAGAGAGTTCCAGATTTGCACTGTCCTTTGTGTGAAGAAATGCTTCCTGACATCACCCCTGAAAAGGTTATGCCCCATTGTTGTGGACTCCCCCCTCCCCCCGCCACCCCCCCCAACCAGGGGAAATAGTATCTCTACCCATCAAATCCCTTTATCCGCTTAAAAACTACAATTAGAGATCACCTCTTAATCCATTACATTCAACGGAACACAGGCCTAGTCGATGCAAGCTGCCATGGACGAGGGGGAAGATGGCCAGGGTCTGGCGGGGGTGGGACACAACCAATCTCTCCGCCGTGGGCAGGCAGGAGCCAGAGACACACAGTGATACCGGTGTCTGCCAACTCTTGAGGCGTCCGACCCACTGACCCCTACATACTGCATCAGGGCAGTAGGGGACACCAATCTAGCGTCACTGCTTGTACTGTTTGGTCCCCTGGAACTCTCGGCCTCTCCTGGTGAGCGGGGCTCCTCCGGCTTCTGAAGCGCAAATGGTACCTCCTTCGTGGGCGACCATGCATGCACGGGTTCGCTCACTGAGTCACTGCTGCCGTGCATGGGGAACAATGCCCCCTGTCCTGGGCGTATACGCGGAGTTGGGCTCAAGGTCAGAGGGCAGGTCTCAGCCCTCACACCGGGGATTAGCTTCAGAGTCCAGTGATGGCCGTAATTTAGGCAAAGGCTCATGCACTCGCTGCATCTGGTCACCGTACCTTGGCCACTGTGTTCTTTGCTTTGCCGGTTCTGTCAGAGATCCCTTGGAATTCGCTTTGCTTGGTCCCTTTCTCGACTGGAGCCTGTGCAGTGTGCTGCGTGAGGGAGAGAAAGAGAGAGACAGCGTCACACCCCAAGAGAAGGGGAAAGGCCAAAGAACAGGAGAGGCGGAGAAAATCAACCAGCCCCAGAACCGCCGACCCAGTCCAGGACCAGTGGATGGCAGACAGAGAGCAGCTGTCAGACTAGACAGTCAAAACCAACCCCCCAGTAACACCGCGTGCTCGCACCCCCCATAACATCACTCCCCCCCCAGTAACCTCACTCCCCCCGCCCCCCATAACCTCACTCCCCCCCAGTAACACCGCGCGCTCACACCCCCCATAACCTCACTCCCCCCCAATAACACCGCGCGCTCACACCCCCCATAACCTCACTCCCCCCCAATAACACCGCGCGCTCACACCCCCCATAACCTCACTCCCCCCGCCCCCCCATAACCTCACTCCCCCCAATAACACCGCGCGCTCACACCCCCCATAACCTCACTCCCCTCAATAACACCGCGCGCTCACACCCCCCATAACCTCACTCCCCCCAATAACACCGCGCGCTCACACCCCCCATAACCTCACTCCCCCCCCAGTAACCACACTCCCCCCGCCCCCCATAACCTCACTCCCCCCCAGTAACACCGCGCGCTCACACCCCCCATAACCTCACTCCCCCCCAATAACACCGCGCGCTCACACCCCCCATAACCTCACTCCCCCCAATAACACCGCGCGCTCACACCCCCCATAACCTCACTCCCCCCAATAACACCGCGCGCTCACACCCCCCATAACCTCACTCCCCCCAATAACACCGCGCGCTCACACCCCCCATAACATCACTCCCCCCCCCCCCAAGTAACCTCACTCCCCCCGCCCCCATAACCTCACTCCCCCCAATAACACCGCGCGCTCACACCCCCCATAACCTCACTACCCCCAATAACACCGCGCGCTCACACCCCCCATAACCTCACTCCCCCCAATAACACCGCGCGCTCACACCCCCCATAACCTCACTCCCCCCCAGTAACACCGCGTGCTCACACCCCCCATAACCTCACTCCCCCCCCGTAACCTCACTCCCCCCGCCCCCATAACCTCACTCCCCCCAATAACACCGCGCGCTCACACCCCCCATAACCTCACTCCCCCCAGTAACACCGCGTGCTCACACCCCCCATAACCTCACTCCCCCCCCGTAACCTCACTCCCCCCGCCCCCCATAACCTCACTCCCCCCAATAACACCGCGCGCTCACACCCCCCATAACCTCACTTCCCCCCAATAACACCGCGTGCTCACACCCCCCATAACCTCACTCCCCCCCAGTAACACCGCGCGCTCACACACCCCATAACCTCACTTCCCCCCAATAACACTGCGTGCTCACACCCCCCATAACCTCACTCCCCCCCAGTAACACCGCGCGCTCACACCCCCCATAACCTCACTCCCCCCCAGTAACACCGCGCGCTCACACCCCCCATAACCTCACTCCCCCCCAGTAACACCGCACGCTCACACCCCCTATAACCTCACTCCCCCCCATAACCTCACTCCCCCCAATAACACCGCGCGCTCACACCCCCCATAACCTCACTCCCCCCCAGTAACACCGCGTGCTCACACCCCCCATAACCTCACTCCCCCCCCAGTAACCTCACTCCCCCCAGTAACACCGCGTGCTCACACCCCCCATAACCTCACTCCCCCCAGTAACACCGCGTGCTCCCACCCCCCATAACCTCACTCCCCCCCCAGTAACCTCTCTCCCCCCAGTAACACCGCGTGCTCACACCCCCCATAACCTCACTCCCCCCCCGTAACCTCACTCCCCCCAGTAACACCGCGTGCTCACACCCCCCATAACCTCACTCCCCACCAATAACACTGCGCGCTCACACCCCCCATAACATCACTCCCCCCGCCCCCCATAACCTCACTCCCCCCCAGTAACACCGCGCGCTCACACCCCCCATAACATCACTCCCCACCAATATCACCGCACGCTCACACCCCCCATAACCTCACTCCCCCCCAATAACACCGCGCGCTCACATACCCCAGAACATCACTCCCCCCACCGCCCCCCCCAGCTATAACCTCACTCCCCACCCCCAGCTATAACCTCACTCAGGCACCAATATCTCTCACCACCTCTATTGGGCCGTTGGCTGACCGCACTGACCATGGCTGACCGCAGTGACCGCGCTGACCATGGTTGACCGCGCTGACCATGGTTGACCGCGCTGACCATGGTGCCCCTGACTGATCTTACTCACCGTCTGGTGCCTGAGCTGAGCCGGCAGAGACGGTCCGTTCAGGAGCTGACGCTGGCGCAGTCTGTTTCTTTCTTTTCTGGTCCTCAGTCGTTTCTTTTTCTGGCGAGACTGAGCAAAGGGAGCAGAGTAAAGATGGAGCGCGATGGCCGATCCAAGCAGTGCAGCTGGCGGTGTGTCGGTGTGTTGGGGTGAACGGGGTGGACAGCTCACAGCCAGCCCTACTCTCACAATGGGCCTGGACACTGGGCTTGGCTTCCCAGCAGCATAAACTGCTCCAAAGGGGCTTGTTCACCCAAACCGACATTGTAAGCTTGTGACCCTCGCCCCCGCTGTGAGCCCTGGAGAAGACATAGAAACATAGAAACATAGAATCTAGGAGCAGGAGTAGGCCATTCGGCCCGTCGAGCCTGCTCCACCATTCAATACGATCATGGCTGATCATCCAAATCCAGTACCCTGTCCCTGCTTTAATCCCCACAGTACACATATCCCACCCTACCCCCGTAACCCCACGTATTTAATTCCCCCTAACATATCCCATCCTATCCCCATAACCCCACATATTTAATCCCCCCCTAACACTAAGGGTCAAGACGAGTGCTGCAATAACCCCATCCCCCACCCTGCCCAATCTCCATATTTTCAGAAGGGAAAGGGGAAGGAGTTGCATTTATACAGCCCCTTGCACAAACTCAGGACGTCCCAAAGCGCTTTACAGCCAAATTGCGCACAGCAAGATCCCACAAACAGCAATGAGATAATGACCAGGTAATCAGTCTTGGTGCTGCTAATTGAGGGCTAAATATTGGCCAGGACACCAGGAGAACTTCCCTTGCTCTTCTTCCAATAGTGCCATGGGATCTCTGACACCCACCAATGTCGTCAGCACTGGGCTGGGGTGAGGGAGCGTGTGCAAAAGCTGCAGGGAGTCAGCTGCAATAGGAACAGGAGGAGGTCATTAGGCCCCTCCGGCCTGCCCACCATGCAATTGGATCTCGGTGATCTGTACCTGGACTTTACCGAACGTAGCTCCATATCCCTTGATAACCTAACCTAACAAACATCTCAGTCTTCAAAGCTGAGATTGTCCCGCAGCATCCACAGGGAGAGAGCTCCACATTTCCATTAACCTTTGTGTGAAGAAGCGCTTCCTGATTTCACTCAATGGCCTGGCTCTAATTCTAAGGTTGTGGCCCCTTGTTCTGGATTCCCCACCAGAGGGAATAGTTTCTCGCTATCGACACGATTGAATCCTTTCAACATTTTAAACACCTTGATCAGTTCATCCCTCAATCTTCTTACACACTTGAACCACTGGGATGTGGGGATGGAGAGCTGCGGTTATACTTTAACAGGCACCTCCCCACACACAACACCCGGGACAGGATAAAACACAAACTAGAATAAGTAAGACAATCTCTCGGACCCCACTAACCTTTTCCGCCAGGCTCATTAAATGTGCTGGTGGCCCGTCCGACTCCGAGCTGTCTGATCCACCGGTGCTGCTCAAAAAACAGGGAAACATCAATCAGACTCGGTGAGAGAAATATTCCCACAGGAGCCATCGTCCCCCGGCCCCTACCAACATTGATCCAGTCACCCAAACACGGCCCCTGCGCCCCCACACACACACCATCCACTGTACACAGACACACGGCCCCCCCCACACACACCATCCACTGTACACAGACACACGGCCCCCCCCACACACACCATCCACTGTACACAGACACACGGCCCCCCCCCACACACACCATCCACTGTACACAGACACACGGCCCCCCCCCACACACACCATCCACTATAGACAGACACACGGCCACCCCCCTACACACACACCATCCACTGTACACAGACAAACGGCCCCCCGCCACACACACCATCCACTGTACAAAGACACATGGCCCCCCCACACACACCATCCACTGTACACAGACACACGGCCCCCCCCACACACACCATCCACTGTACACAGACACACGGCCCCCCCACATACACCATCCACTGTACACAGACACACGGCCCCCCCCACACACACCATCTACTGTACACAGACACACGGCCCCCCCCCACACACACCCTCCACTGTACACAGACACACGGACCCCCCACATACACCATCCACTGTACACAGACACAGGGCCCTCCCCACACACACCATCCACTGTACACAGACACAGGGCCCCCCCCCACACAGACACCATCCACTGTACACAGACACACAGGCCCCCCCCACACACACACCATCCACTGTACACAGACACACGGCCCCCCCCACACACACCATCCACTGTACACAGACACACGGCCCCCCCCACACACACCATCCACTGTACACAGACACACGGCTCCCCCCACACACACACCATCCACTGTACACAGACACACGGCCCCCCCCACACACACACCATCCACTGTACACAGACACACGGCCCCCCCACACACACACCATCCACTGTACACAGACACACGGCCCCCCCACACACACACCATCCACTGTACACAGACACACGGCCCCCCCCACACACACACCATCCACTGTACACAGACACACGGCCCCCCCCACACACACCATCCACTGTACACAGACACACGGCCCCACCCCACACACACCATCCACTGTACACAGACACACGGCCCCCCCCCACACACACCATCCACTGTACACAGACACACGGCCCCCCCCACACACACACCATCCACTGTACACAGACACACGGCCCCCCCCCCACACACACCATCCACTGTACACAGACACACGGCCCCCCCCCCCCACACACACCATCCACTGTACACAGACACACGGCCCCCCCACACACACACACACCATCCACTGTACACAGACACACAGCTGACCCCACACACACACCATCCACTGTACACAGACACACGGCCACCCTCACACACACACCATCCACTGTACACAGACACACGGCCCCCCCCACACACACACCATCCACTGTACACAGACACACGGCCCCCCCCCACACACACCATCCACTGTACACAGACACACGGACCCCCCCACACACACCATCCACTGTACACAGACACACGGAACCCCCCACACACACACCATCCACTGTACACAGACACAAGGCCCCCCACCCCCACACACACCATCCACTGTACACAGACACACGGCCCCCCCCCACACACACCATCCACTGTACACAGACAGCACGGCCCCCCCACACACAACCATCCACTGTACACAGACACACGGCCCCCACCCACACACACCATCCACTGTACACAGACACACGGCCCCCCCCCACACACACCATCCACTGTACACAGACACACGGCTCCCCCCACACACACACACACCATCCACTGTACACAGACACACACGGCCCCCCCACACACACAACATCCACTGTACACAGACACACGGCCCCCCCACACACACACCATCCACTGTACCAGACACACGGCCCCCCCCCACACACACCATCCACTGTACACAGACACACGGCCCCCCCACACACACACCATCCACTGTACACAGACACACGGCCCCCCCACACACACCATCCACTGTACACAGACACACGGCCCCCCCCACAACACCATCCACTGTACACAGACACACGGCCCCACCCACACCCGCACACCATCCACTGTACACAGACACACGGCCCCCCCCCACACGCACACCATCCACTGTACACAGACACACGGCCCCCCCCACACACACCATCCACTGTACACAGACACACG
>JASTWF010003107.1:0-10381 GCA_030390025.1 Squalus acanthias | reverse complement strand
CCCCCTCTGCCCCTTCCCCCCTCTGCCCAACTCCCCGCCCCCTCCCTCCCCCTCCCGCCCCACCTCCCCTCCCCCTCCCTTCTCACCTCCGCCACTCCCCCTCCCCCTCTGCCCTCCGTCCCTCCCCCCCTCCTCCTCCCCCCATTCCAACCTGGCACTCCCCCCTCTCCCATTCAGTCTGGCACCCCCCCCCCCCACCCCCCCTGCAGTCGAACCTGCCAATCTTGTTTGCTTACAAGCCGGTTCCCGCCGGTACTCTCACTGAGTTTGAAGAGGTGCAGTAATGAGGTGCTGGAATGATTCGGAGTGTCAGAGAATTAAACATAATGTGGGTGGGCTGACAGAGGTTGGCCTCTTCTTGTGGGAGAGGAGGAGACTGAGGTGGGTATGACTGAGGTTTACAAACTAACAAAGCCCGGCGATGTAGAGGATCGATCGGGGATACTTGACTTGGGACAAGAGACATGAGCAGAAATTGAAAAGGGAGAGATTCAGGCAGGATACAAGGAAAGGTGACTCCGTGGAGATGGTGGTCAGTTTTTGGAATACCTGACCGGGTCGGGGGAGGGGCTTGTAGGGACCAGTAGGAAAATAGGAACATAGGAACAGAAGTAGGCCATTCAGCCCCTCGAACCTACTCAGCAATTCCGTTAGATTATGGCTGATCTGCACCTCAACTCCATTTAATTGCCTTCGAAAAAAAAAGAAAGAAATTGCATTTATATAGCGCCTTTCACGACCTCAGGACGTCCCAAAGTGCTTTACATCCAATTAAGTACTTTTGAAGTGTAGTCACTGTTGTAATGTAGGAAACGCGGCAGCCAATTTTCACACAGCAAGCTCCCACAAACGGCCTCGGCTTAACATCTTACTTGAAAGACGGCACCTCCAACAGTGCCGCACTCCCTCAGTACTATACTAGGAGCGTCAGCCTAGATTTTGTGCTCAAGTCTCTGGAGTGGCACTTGAACCCACAACCTTGACCTCTAGTTCTAGATTTGCCAGTCAGGGGAAACAGCCTCTCAGAATCTACCCTGTCAAGCCCTCTAAGAATGCTATACATTTCAATGAGATCAACTCTCATTCTTCTAAACTCCAGTGAGTATAGGCCCAATCTACTCAATCTCTGCTCATAGGACAGCCCTCTCATCCCAGGAATCAATCTCATGAACCTTTGTTGCACCGCCTCCAAGGCAAGTATATCCTTCCTTAGGTAAGGAGACCAAAACTGTGCACGGTACTCCAGGTGTGGTCTCACCAAGGCCCTGTACAATTGTAGCAAGACTTCCTTACTCTTATACGCCAACCTCTTTGCAATGAAGGCTAACATGCCATTTGCCTTCCTAATTGTTTGCTGTACCTGCATTCGTGTACAAGGACACCAAAATCCCTCTGAATACCAACATTTACTAGTTTCTCACCTTTTAAAAATATTCTGCTTTTCTATTCTTCCTACAAAAGTAGACAATTTCACATTTCTCCACATTATACTCCATCTGCCACCTTTGTGCCCACTCACTTTGCCTGTCTGTATCCCTTTGCAGCCTCTTTGTGTCCTCCTCACAACTTACTTTCCCACCTGGCTTTGTATCGTCAGCCAACTTGGATACATTAACATAAGAACATAAGACGTAGGAGGAGTAGGCCATTTGGCCCCTCAAGCCTGCTCTGCCATTCATTAAGATCATGGCTGATCTGATCTTGGCCTCAACTCCACTTCCCTGCCCGCTCCCCATAACCCTTGACTCCCTTATCGCTCAAAAATCTGTCCATCTCCACCTTAAATATATTCAATGAGTCAGCCTCCACAGCTCTCTGGGGAAGAGAAGACACTCGGTCCCCTCATCTAAGTTATTGATATAGATTGTGAATAGCTGAGGCCCAAGCATTGATCCTTACGGCGCCCCACTAGTTACAACCTGCCAACCCAAAAATGCCCTGTTTATTCCTACTCTCTGTTTTCTGTCCGTTAACCAATCCTCAATCTATGCTAATATATTACCCCCAATCCCATGAGCCCTAATTTTGTGTAACAACCTATAGTGTGGCACCTTATTGAATGCCTTCTGAAAATCCAAATATACTACATCCACTGGTTCCCCCTTATCTACCCTGCTAATTACACCCTCAAAAAGCTCTGTCAAACATGATTTCCCTTTCATAAAACCGTGTTCACTCTGCCTAATCATATTATGATTTTCTAAGTGCCCTGATACCACATTCCTAATAATAGATTCTAGCACTTTCCCTACTACTAATGTCAGGCTAACTGGCCTGTAGTCCCTGTTTTCTTTCTGCCTCCTTTGTTGAACAGCAGGGTTACATTTGCTACCTTCCATTCTACGGGGATCGTTCTAGAATCTAGGGAATTCTGGAAGATGATAACAAATGCATCTACTATCTCTGCAGCCATTTTAAAAAAACCATTAGGAATTGTCGGCTTTTAGTCCCATTACTTTCTCTAGTACTTTTTCTTCACTAATATTAATTACTTCAAGTTCCTCACTCTCAATAGACCCTTGGTTCCCCACTATTTCCGCTACGTTTTTTGTATCTTCTATTGTGAAAACAAATACAAAATATTTGTTTAACATCTCAACCATTTCCTCATTCCCAATTATAATTTCTCCTGTCTCTGCCTCTAAGAGACCCACATTTACTTTTGCTAATCTCTTCCTTTATATATAATTGTAAAAGCTCTGACAATCTGTTTTTATATTTCTTGCGAGTTTACTCTCATTCTATTTTTGCTCTCTTGATCAATTTCTCGGTCATCCTTTGCTGATTTTTAAAACCCTCCCAATCCACAGGCTTACTACTCTTTTTGGCAACATTATAAGCCTATTCTTTTAATCTAATTCTATCCTTAACTTCTCTAGTTAGCCACGGTTAGACCACTTTTCCAGTGGAGTTTTTAATCCTTCAAGAGAATGCATATTTGTTGAGAATTATGAATTATTTCTTTAAATGTTCGCTATTGCTTATCTACCGTCATATCTTTTAATCTAATTTCCCAATCTACCTTAGCCAACTGGCACCCCATACCTCCGTAAATAGCGTTGTTTAAATTTAAGGCCCTAGTTTCAGACTTAACCACATTACTAATTAACCCTGCCTCATTACGCAATACTAGATCTAAAATAGCCTGTTCCCTAGTTGGTTCCTCGACATATTATTCTAGAAAACTGTCTCGAATGCATTCCATTAACTCGTCTTCCTAGCTACTTGTGTCAATTTGGTTTGCCCAGTCTATGTGAAGATTAAAGTTCCCTACAATTATTGCATTATCCTTGTTACATGCTCCTCTAATTTGCTGATTTATACTTTGTCCAACATTATAATTACTGTAAGGGGACCTACAAACTACTCCCACCAGTGTTTTCTGCCTTTTGTCAGCTGTGGCTCAGTGGGTAGCACACTCGCCTCGGAGTCAGAAGGTTGTGGGTTCAAGTCCCACTCCAGGGACTTGAGCATATAAAGCTAGGCTGACACTCCAGTGCAGTGCTGAGGGAGCGCTGCACTGTCAGAGGTGCCGTCTTTCGGATGAGATGTTAAACCAAGGCCCCTTCTGCTCTCTCAGGTGGATCCCCTGGCACTATTTCGAAGAGTAGGGGAGTTATCCCCAGTGTCCTGGCCAATATTTATCCCTCAACCAACATAACAAAAAAACCCAGATTATCTGGTCGTTATCACGTTGCTGTTTGTGGGATCTTGCTGTGCACAAATTGGCTGATGCATTTCCCAACAGTGACTACACTTCAAAAGTACTTAATTGGCTGTGAAGTGCTTTGAGATGGCCAGTGGTTGTGAAAGGCGCTATAGAAATGCAAGTCTTTCTTTTTGTTATTTCTTAGCTCCGCCCATACTGATTCTATATCCTGATTTTCTGGACTAAGATCCTTTCTCACTACTGTTTTTATCTCATCCTTTATTATCAGGGCTAACCCCCTCAACCCCTTTTCCATTTTGCCTATCTTTTCTAAAAGTCAAGTACCTTGGAATATTTAGTTCCCAACCTTGGTCACCCTGCAGCCACGACTCAGTAGTGGCCACTAGATCAAACCCATTTATCTCTATTTGTGCCATTAATTCATCTATCTTGTTACGACTGCTTCGTACATTCAGATATAGCGTCTTTAATTTGAACTTTTTACTATTTTCCTCTGATACCAGAAGACAGACCAGACAGCCCTATATTTTTTTTCTGGTCTTGAGATTTTTCAATGTTGTGGCCTCAGTGGCCCAGGAATGAAGCAGGCAGCTAGGATTCCTGTTCCTGATCGCTACCCGGTCCCTCCTGGTGCAAGGTGTACGTGTAGGGACTCGGGTGAGGTTCTGCTGCGACACAGTAATGTCCGCTCGCCCTGGCCCTGGCCCGGCCCCTGCACACAGTCACTGTCTAGCCTGACACGTGACTGACAGACACCTGCAGGAGCCAATGGCCAATGGCCGAGGCCTCTGGAACAGGAGCTAAGGCAGGAGTCAGTTCTTTCAGAGAGGAAGTAGGGAAAAGGGGAAAGGGAGAAAGCCAATTAAAGGAAAGACTTGCATTTATGTAGCGCCTTTTACAATCTCAGGACATCCCAAAGCGCTTCACAGCCAATGAAGTACTTTTGAAGTGTAGTCACTGTTGGGAAACGTGTCAGCCAATTTGTGCAAAGCAAGATCCCACAAACAGCAATGTGATAATGACCAGATAATCTGTTTTAGTGATGTTGGTTCAGGAACAAATATTGGTCAGGACTCCCCTGCTCCTCTTTGAAATAGTGCTGTGGGATCTTTTACATCCACCTGAGAGGACAGAGGGGTCTTCGGTTTAACGTCTCATCCAACAGTGCAGTGCTCCCTTGGTACTGCACTGAAGTACAATGTAGAAAAGGGAACTTTAGTTTACCTTCATGCCCAGCTGAATGATAAGGCAATTGACTGAGGGATTTATTCCACAGGTTTGGTTCCAGAATCGCAGAGCTAAGCTGAGGAGACAGTTGAAGATCCAGGGAAGACCCACAGAGAAGAGCAGAGACCAGGAGCCCAGCAGCTGTCCTGAGGAGGAGAAATGTGACCATCCGGAGGTCGAACCCGTCAACCACAAGACGGAGAAAGCCGTCTACCCCTGGCCGGGATCCCAAGCTGACCGAGATGAGGTCCTGGTCGCCGCTCCTTTCCGGACAGTGGTGCAGGAAATCCGAGACAATTCCTGCCCCAGTCCGAGTCCAGAGGAGATCCGCAGCTGCAGCATTGCCACACTCCGAGCGAAGGCCCGGGAACACGAGGCGGTGATACACAGCGGGGCGGCTAAACTTCTCCCTGTCTCCCAACCCTCTTCTCCAGAGCACCTGGGAGCCAGTGATGAGGCCATATAATATAGTCTGTAACAGAGTGCGCACACTGCAAAATACCGAGCGCCTGTATCATACAGAGCAAGGTTACACGCTGCACAACCCTCAGAGAGAACTTGTAACAGAGAGAGATTGTGTAACTGAGACACCGATTGACACAGAGGCACACAGAGGGTTTAATACAGAGAAACTGTTATACACAGAGAGACTGTATAACACAAAGAGACTGTTTAATACACAGAGAGACTGTAACACAGAGAGACTGTAACACAGAGAGATGTAACACAGAGAGATGTAACATAGAGAGACTGTATAACACAAAGAGACGGTTTAATACACAGAGAGAGACTGTAACACAGAAAGAGACTGTAACACACACACAGACTGTAACACACACACAGACTAACACAGTGAAACTGTAACACACACAGAGAGACTGTAACACACACACAGACTGTAACACACACAGACTGTAACACAGTGAAACTATAACACACAGAGAGAGACTGTAACACACACACAGACTAACACAGAGAGAGACTGTAACACACACAGAGTGTAACACAGCGAAACTGTAACACACAGAGAGACTGTAACACACACACAGACTGTAACACACACACAGACTGTAACACACACACAGACTGTAACACACAGAGAGACTGTAACACACAGAGAGACTGTAACAGAGAGAGACTGTAACACAGCAAAACTGTAACACACAGAGAGACTGTAACACACTGAGAGACTGTAACACATGGAGACTGTAACACACACACAGACTGTAACACAGAGAAACTGTAACACACAGGGAGACTGTAACACATACACAGACTGTAACACAGAGACTGTATAACAGACAGAGAGACTGTAACACAGAGAGAGACTGTAACACAGAAAGAGACTGCAACACACACACAGACTGTAACACAGAGAAACTGTAACACACCGAGAGACTGTAACACCCAGAGAGACTGTAACACAGAGAGAGACTGTAACACACACACAGACTGTAACACACACACAGACTGTAACACACACACACAGACTGTAACACACACAGAGACTGTAACACACACACAGACTGTAACACAGAGAGAGACTGTAACACAGAGAGAGACTGTAACAGAGAGAGACTGTAACACACACAGACTGTAACACACACACAGACTGTAACACACAGAGAGACTGTAACACACACACAGACTGTAACACAGAGAGCGACTGTAACACAGAGAGACTGTAACACACACACAGACTGTAACACACAGAGAGACTGTAACACACACACAGACTGTAACACAGAGAGAGACTGTAACACACACAGACTGTAACACACACACAGACTGTAACACAGAGAAATGGTAACACACAGAGAGACTGTAACACACAGAGAGACGGTAAAACACAGACAGACTGTAACACAGCAAAACTGTAACACACAGAGAGACTGTAACACACGGATACTGTAACACACACACAGACTGTAACACACAGAGACTGTAACACACAGAGTGACTGTAAGATACACACAGACAGTAACACAGAGAAACTGTAACACAGAGAGACTGTAACACAGAGAGACTGTAACACAGAGAGAGACTGTAACACACAGAGAAACTGTAACACACAGGGAGACTGTAGCACACACACAGACTGTAACACAGAGACTGCATAACAGACAGAGAGACTGTAACACACAGAGAGAGTGTAACAGAGAGAGACTGTAACAGAGAGAGAGACTGTAACACACAGAGAGACTGGAACACACACACAGACTGTAACACACACAGACTGTAACACACACACAGACTGTAACACAGAGAGAGACTGTAACACACATACAGACTGTAACACACTCACAGACTGTAACACACAGGGAGACTGTAACACACAGAGAGACTGTAACACACATACAGACTAACACAGAGAGACTGTAACACACAGGGGACTGTAACACACAGAGACTGTAACACACAGGAAGACTGTAACACACAGAGAGACTGTAACACACACACAGACTGTAACAGACAGAGACTGTAACACACAGACTGTAACACACAGAGAGACTGTAACACAGAGAGACTGTAACACACAGAGACTGTAACACACAGAGAGACTGTAACACACAGAGAGACTGTAACACAGAGAGATACTGTAACACACAGAGAGACTGTAACACACAGGGAGACTGTAACACACACACAGACTGTAACACACAGAGACTGTAACACACACACAGACTGTAACACAGAGAGAGACTGTAACACACACACAGACTGTAACACAGAGAGAGAGTGTAACACACAGAGAGACTGTAACACGCACAGACTGTAACACACAGAGAGACTGTAACAGAGAGAGAGACTGTAACACACAGAGAGACTGTAACACAGAGAGAGACTGCAACACACAGAGAGACTGTAACACACAGAGAGACTGTAACACACACACAGACTAACACAGAGAGAGACTGTAACACATAGACTGTAACACACACACAGACTGTAACAAACAGAGACTGTAACACACAGAGAGACTGTAACACACAGAGAGACTGTAACACACACAGACTGTAACACAGAGAGAGACTAACACACAGAGACTGTAACACACAGAGACTGTAACACACAGAGAGACTGTAACACACAGAGAGACTGTAACATAGAGGGAGACTGTAACACACAGAGACTGTAACACACAGGGAGACTGTAACACAGAGACTATAACACACAGGGAGACTGTAACACAGAGAGAGACTGTAACACACACAGACTGTAACACAGAGAGACTGTAACACACAGGGAGACTGTAACACACAGCGAGACTGTAACACACAGAGAGACTGTAACACAGAGAGACTGTAACACACAGGGAGATTGTAACACACAGGGAGACTGTAACACAGAGTAACTGTAACACACAGGGAGACTGTAACACGGAGAGACTGTAACACACAGGGAGACTGTAACACAGAGAGACTGTAACACACAGAGAGACTGTAACACACAGAGAGACTGTAACACAGAGAGAGACTGTAACACACAGAGACTGTAACACACACACAGACTGTAACACACAGAGACTGTAACACACACACAGACTGTAACACACAGAGACTGTAACACACAGACTGTAACACACACAGACTGTAACACACACACAGACTGTAACACACAGAGACTGTAACACACAGACTGTAACACACAGAGACTGTAACACACACACAGACTGTAACACACAGAGACTGTAACACACAGACTGTAACACACAGAGACTGTAACACACACACAGACTGTAACACACAGAGACTGTAACACACAGACTGTAACACACAGAGACTGTAACACACACACAGACTGTAACACACAGAGACTGTAACACACACACAGACTGTAACACACACACAGACTGTAACACAGAGAGACTGTAACACACAGGGAGACTGTAACACACAGAGAGACTGTAACACACAGAGAGACTGTAACACAGAGACTGTAACACACAGAGACTGTAACACAGAGACTGTAACACACACAGAGACTGTAACACACAACTGTAACAGAGAGAGAGAGAAATGGACAGACTGTGTAACAGTAACAATAGTGTTCATATATTCACTGGAAAGATCTGTAACAGTATAAGTAATTTAACTGAAAGGAGGAATATTAGGTCCATGGCCCATAGCCTAATTATAGGGCCAGTCGGCAGGGGTTTATGATTCTTAGCAGGTCACAGGGTTTGGAAAGTAAGGATGCTGACGGCAAAAAACAAAAATAAACAGCAGAGAAATGTTCACTGAACAAAAGGGGGGAAAGGAGCCCAATGTTCCATCTCACAGCCCGGGGCTGAGGGCGTGACCTGTGACCTGTGACCTGTCACCACGGACGCTGTTTGCTGTAAAGAATGGCACACATCAGTGCTCAGGGAAAACCCCCGTGGTTCATGGTTCAAGGCTCATGGTTCAATCTAAGGGTGCTTGACTGGACTGTACTCGCACAGAATAAGTGGAATTGGATGTCGAACAACACGTGATCTGCACAACAATGGCACTTCAAAGGAGTCCGTGAACCACAAGAGTGAAGGTCTAGTGTCTTATTAAAGTACTCTCAGAACTCCCCGTTGGTTTAGTTGGTCAATATACCACCCAGGTGATTCTCAGCCAACCAGCGGAGTGGACTGGCCCCTGGTTTGTGCAGAGTATTGGCCGTGGCTCAGTGGGTCGCTCTCTCTCGCCTCCGGGTTAGAAGGTTGTGGGTTCGAGTCCCACTCCAGGGACTTGAGAACATAAATCTAGGCTGACACTCCCAGGGCAGTGCTGAGGGAGTGCTGCACTGTCGGAGGTGCCGTCTTTTGGATGAGACGTTAAACCGAGGCCCCGTCTGCTCTCTCAGGTGGGTGTAAAAGACCCCGCGGCACTATTTCGAAGAAGAGCAGGGGAATTCTCCCCGGTGTCCTGGCCAATATTTATCCCTCAACCAACATCACGAAAACAGATGATCTGGTCATTGTCACAGTGCTGTTTGTGTGAGCTTGCTGCGTTTCCCACGTTACAACAGTGATTTCAGTTCAAAAGTACTTCATTGGCTGTAAAGCACTTTGGGACGTCCTGAGGTGGTGAAAGGTTCGATTGAAAAGCGAGTCTTTCTTACTTTTGAGTTAACTAACCTCAACTGGGCAAGCAGAGACTCTGCCCCTCCCCCACATGCCTGTGATTGGCCAGTAAAGGCAGGGTTAGGCTGGACCACAAAGCCTCTGGTGGACAAATAACCAGCCAATGCTAATGGTCTGGGCTCCATATGTGAAGAATGGCCGCCGGAGTGGAAGAACCAACAAAACCCACAGACCCCAAGGAAGGATCGGTGGGGGGCGGGGGGGGGATATGTGTCACGTCTTGCAATGCAGTCCAGCCCGTATTATTCTGTACAATATATAATAAATTGTATTTTCCATTCAATGTTTTAGTTTTTATGCTCCGAGGAACTGATAGCGGTGATGGTGGGATTTATTTCACTGACTGGCATAATGCAATGTCAAAACAT
>JASTWF010003106.1:0-10391 GCA_030390025.1 Squalus acanthias | reverse complement strand
GGGCAGTACTGAGGGAGCGCTGCGCTGTCGGAGGGGCTATACTGAGGGAGCGCTGCACTGTCGGAGGGGCAGTACTGAGGGAGTGCTGCACTGTCGGAGGGGCAGTACTGAGGGAGTGCTGCACTGTCGGAGGAGCAGTACTGAGGGAGTGTTGCACTGTCGGTGGGCAATACAGAGGGTCTGCTGCACTGTCGGAGGGGCAGTACTGAGGGAGTGCTGCACTGTCGGAGGGGCAGTACTGAGGGAGCTCTGCACAGTCGGAGGGGCAGTACTGAGGGAGGCCTGCACTGTCGGAGGGGCAGTACTGAGGGAGTGCTACACTGTCAGTGGGCAGTACTGAGGGAGTGCTGCACTGTCGGAGGGGCAGTACTGAGGGAGTGCTTCACAGTCGGAGGGGCAGTACTGAGAGAGCGCTGCACTGTCGGAGGGGAAGCACTGAGGGAGCGCTGCACTGTCGGAGGGGCAGTAGTGAGGGTGCGCTGCACTGTCGGAGGGGCAGTACTGAGGGAGTGCTGCACGGTCGGAGGGGCAGTACTGAGGGAGTGCTGCACTGTCGGATGGGCAGCACTTAGGTAACGCTGCACTGTCGAAGGGGCAGTACTGAGGGAATGTTGCACTGTCGGAAGTGCAGTACTGAGGGAGTGCTGCTGTGTCGAAGGGGCAGTACTGAGGGAGTGCTGCACTGTCGGAGGGGCAGTACTGATGGAGTGCTGCACTATTGGAGGGGCAGTACTGAGGGAGCGCTGCACTGTCGGCGGGGCAGTACTGAGGGAGCGCTGCACTGTCAGTGGGGCAGAACTGAGGCAGCGCTGCATTGTCGAAGGGGCAGTACTGAGGGAATGCAGCACTGTCGGTGGGGCAGCACTGAGGGAGTGCTGAACTGTCGGAGGGGCAGTACTGAGGGAGTGCTGCACAGTCGGTGGGGCAGTACTGAGGGAGCGCTGCACAGTCAAAGGGGCTGTACTGAGGGAGCGCTGCACTGTCGGAGGGGCAGTATTGAGGGAGCGCTGCTCTGTCGGAGGGGCAGTACTGAGGGAGCGCTGCACTGTCGGAGGGGCAGTACTGAGGCAAACCTGCACTGTCGGAGGGGCAGTACTGAGGGAGCGCTGCACTGTTGGAGGGGCAATACTGAGGGAGCGCTGCATTGTCGGAGGGGCAGTACTGCGGGAGCGCTGCACTGTCGGAGGGTCAGTACTGAGGGAGTGCTGCACTGTAAGACCGGCAGTACTGAGGCAACCCTGCACTGTCGGAGGCGCAGTACTGAGGGAGTGCTGCACTGTTGGAGGGGCAGCACTTAGGTAATGCTGCACTGTCGAAGGGGCAGTACTGAGGGAGTGTTGCACTGTCGGAAGTGCAGTACTGAGGGAGTGCTGCTCTGTCGAAGGGGCAGTACTGAGGGAGTGCTGCACTGTCGGAGGGGCAGTACTGATGGAGTGCTGCAATATTGGAGGGGCAGTACTGAGGGAGCGCTGCACTGTCGGCGGGGCAGTACTGAGGGAGCGCTGCACTGTCAGTGGGGCAGAACTGAGGCAGCGCTGCACTGTCGGATGGGCAGTACTGAGGGAGCACTGCACTGTCGGATGGGCAGTACTGAGGGAGTGCTGCACTGTTGGAGAGGCAGTACTGAGGGAGCGCTGAACTGTCGGAGGGGCAGTACTGAGGGAGCACTGCACTGTCGGATGGGCAGTACTGAGGGAATGCTGCACTGTAAGACCTACAGTACTGAGGCAACCCTGCACTGTCGGAGGGGCAGTACTGAGGGTGTGCTGCACTGTCCGAGGGGCAGTACTGAGGGAGTGCTGCACTATTGGAGGGGCAGTACTGAGGGAGCGCTGCACTGTCGGCGGGGCAGTACTGAGGGAGCGCTGCACTGTCAGTGGGGCAGAAATGAGGCAGCGCTGCATTGTCGAAGGGGCAGTACTGAGGGAATGCAGCACTGTCGGTGGGGCAGCACTGAGGGAGTGCTGAACTGTCGGAGGGGCAGTACTGAGGGAGTGCTGCACAGTCGGTGGGGCAGTACTGAGGGAGCGCTGCACAGTCAAAGGGGCTGTACTGAGGGAGCGCTGCACTATCGGAGGGGCAGTATTGAGGGAGCGCTGCTCTGTCGGAGGGGCAGTACTGAGGGAGCGCTGCACTGTCGGAGGGGCAGTACTGAGGCAACCCTGCACTGTCGGAGGGGCAGTACTGAGGGAGCGCTGCACTGTTGGAGGGGCAATACTGAGGGAGCGCTGCATTGTCGGAGGGGCAGTACTGAGGGAGCGCTGCACTGTCGGAGGGTCAGTACTGAGGGAGTGCTGCACTGTAAGACCGGCAGTACTGAGGCAACCCTGCACTGTCGGAGGCGCAGTACTGAGGGAGTGCTGCACTGTTGGAGGGGCAGCACTTAGGTAATGCTGCACTGTCGAAGGGGCAGTACTGAGGGAGTGTTGCACTGTCGGAAGTGCAGTACTGAGGGAGTGCTGCTCTGTCGAAGGGGCAGTACTGAGGGAGTGCTGCACTGTCGGAGGGGCAGTACTGATGGAGTGCTGCACTATTGGAGGGGCAGTACTGAGGGAGCGCTGCACTGTCGGCGGGGCAGTACTGAGGGAGCGCTGCACTGTCAGTGGGGCAGAACTGAGGCAGCGCTGCACTGTCGGATGGGCAGTACTGAGGGAGCACTGCACTGTCGGATGGGCAGTACTGAGGGAGTGCTGCACTGTTGGAGAGGCAGTACTGAGGGAGCGCTGAACTGTCGGAGGGGCAGTACTGAGGGAGCACTGCACTGTCGGATGGGCAGTACTGAGGGAGTGCTGCACTGTAAGACCTACAGTACTGAGGCAACCCTGCACTGTCGGAGGGGCAGTACTGAGGGTGTGCTGCACTGTCGGAGGGGCAGTACTGAGGGAGCGCTGCACTGTCGGAGGGGCAGTACTGAGGGAGCGCTACACTGTTGGAGGGGCAGTACTGAGGGAGCGCTGAATTGTCGGAGGGGCAGTACTGAGGGAGCGCTGCACTGTTGCTGGCGCAGTACTGAGGGAGCGATGCACTGTCGGAGGCGCAGTACTGAGGGAACGCTGCACTGTCGAAGGGGCAGTACTGAGGGAACACTGCACTGTTGGAGAGCAGTACTGAGGGAACACTGCACTGTCGCAGGGGCAGCACTGAGGCAGAGCTGCACTGTCGGAGGGGCAGTACTGAGGGAGCGCTGCACAGTCGGTGGGGCAGTACTGAGGGAGCGCTGCACTGTCGGAGGGGCTGTCCTGAGGGAGCTCTGCACTGTCAGAGGGGCAGTACTGAGGGAACGCCGCACTGTTGGAGGGGCAGTACTGAGTCAACCTTGCCCTATCGGAGTGGCAGTACCGCGGGAGTGCTGCACTGTCGAAGGGGCAGTACTGAGAGAGCGCTGCACTGTCGGAGAGGCAGTACTGAGAGAGCGCTGCACTGTCGGAGGGTAGTACTGAGGTAGAGCCGCAGTGTTGGAGGGGCAGTACTGAGGGAGCGCTGCACTGTCGGAGGGCCAGTACTGAGACAGCGCTGCACTGTCGGCGGGGCAGTACTGGGGTAGCGCTGCACTGTCGGAGGGGCAGTACTGAGGGAGCACTGCACTGTCGGAGGGGCAGTACTGAGGGAGTGCTGCACTGTGAGAACGGCAGTACTGAGGCAACCCTGCACTGTCGGAGGGGCAGTACTGGGGGAGTGCTGCACTGTCGGAGGGGCAGTACTGAGGGAGCGCTGCACTGTTGGAGGGGCAGTACTGAGGGAGCGCTGCACTGTTGCTGGGGCAGTAGTGAGGGAGCGATGCACTGTCGGAGGGTCTGTACTGAAGGAGCACCGCACTCTCGGAGGGGCAGTATTGAGGGAATGCTGCACTGTCGGAGGGTCAGTACTGAGGGAACGCTGCACTGTTGGAGAGCAGTACTGAGGGAATGCTGCACTGTCTGAGGGGCAGTACTCAGGAGTGCCGCACTGTCGGAGGAGCAGTACTGAGGGAGCACTGCACTGTCGGAGGGGCAGTACTGAGGGAGCGCTGCACTGTTGGAGTGACAGTAGTGAGGCAAACCTGCACTGTCGCAGGGGCAGCACTGAGGGAGCACTGCACTGTCGAAGGGGCAGTACTGAGGCAGCGCTGCACTGTAGGTGGGGCAATACTGACGCAACCCTGCACTGTCGGATGGGCAGTACTGAGGGAGCACTGCACTGTCGGAGGGGCAGTACTGAGGGAGCGCTGCACTGTCGGAGGGGCAGTATTGAGCGAGTGCTGCACTTTCAGAGGGGCAGTACTGAGGGAGCAGCTGCACTGTCGGAGGGGCAGTACTGAGGGAGTGCTGCACTGTCGGAGGGGCAGCACTGAGGCAGCCCTGCACTGTCGAAGGGATGGCACTAACGGAGCGCTGCACAGTCGGCGGGGCAGTACTGAGGAGTCGCTGCAATGTCGGAGGGGCAATACTGAGGGAGCGGTGCACTGTCGGAGGGGCAATACTGAGGGATCGCTGCACGGTCGGAGGTGCAGTACTGAGGGAGTGCCGCACTGTCGGAGGGGCAGTACTGAGGGAGCGCTGCTCTGTGGGAGGGGCAGTACTGAGGGAGCGCTGCACCGTCGGAGGAGCAGTACTGAGGGAGCGCTGTGTCGTAAGAATGAGCCTTACGCGTGGTGAACTTAAAGTAAGCTTTAATCAACTAAAAAGATGCTACATACAAAAGAGGTCTTACTCTATGCCTCTCCAGGATCCAACTGATCAGCCCAGTATTTATCCTTGACTAATCACAGGAAGTGATGTAATAAAGTTCGAGTCACAGGAAGCTGTATTGTGTTACCACATTCTCCCCCCCCAAAAGATTAGGAGGCCGGGATGAAGTTCGAGTCACAGGAAGCTGTATTGTGTTACCACATTCTCCCTCCATTTCGTAGCCGCTGGACGAGGGAGAGCCGCACCCGTTTGGGTTCTCGTAGCGGTAGAGGGCCCCTAGCCCGTTTACCCGCCGCGGGCCGTGGACCAGAGTCCGAGTGATCCAGCCCGCTCTGTGAGGGGTCAGGACGATCCTGACTGTGTACTGGTGCCCGAACGGGTGTCGGGCAGGGCTGTGGCAGATCCATTTCCGAGCGTATGGTATGGGGTGGATCGTGGCTGCGCGTGCGAGCCCCGACGGGCTCGTAGTCAGTCTGCCCCAGGTCGGCATGCTGGAGTGAGGTACCAGCCGGCGTCAGATCCAGATCGTGATGAGAGGCACCTGGCGAGCCCAGAGATGTGCCTGGTACAATATCATCCCCTGGTGTCCCTCTATGTTTCGGCGGGCAGGGAGCCAGATCCCGCAATGACACGGTAGATTCCCGACCGTCAGGATACCGAATATAGGCGTAGGTAGGGTTGACGTCATTGAGCTCAACCTCATCTACCAGGGGGTCATTCTTAGACGCCCGAACATATCTTCGGAGTAGCACTGGTCCCGGTGCAGTCAGCCACGACGGGAGAGATATCCCATAGGATGAGCGACGCTGAAATCGGAAGAACCGTTCATGAGGCGTCGTATTTGTGGCGGTCGAAAGGAGGGACCGTGTGGAGTGTAATGCGTCTGGAAGTACTGCTTCCCATTGCTGGTTGGGTAGGCCCCGAGATCTCAAAGCCAGACGTACCGCATTCCAGATGATAGCGTTAAAACGCTCGACTTGCCCATTCCCGACCGGATGATAAGGCGTCGTTCTGCTGGCAGCAATACCCCGTTCCGAGAGATAGGCCTTGAGTTCTCCTGACATAAAAGAAGGGCCCCGATCCGAATGAACATAGGATGCCATGCCACAGAAAGCAAATACCTGCTCAAGGCAGCTGATAACCGTGGTCGTCAGCATATTGGGGCAGGGAAAGGCAAATGGAAAACAGGAATACTCATCGACCATGGTCAATAGATAAGTGTTGCGAGTTGAAGAGGGCAACGGCCCCTTAAAATCGATGCTAAGCCGTTGCATTGGCTGGGTCGCATGTATGAGTATACCACCCGAGGGGCGGAAAAACTGAGGTTTCAATTCCGCACAGACTCTGCAGTCCGAGCACATCTTCTTTACATCCCCGGTAGAGAATGGGAGATTTCGGGACCGCACGAAGTGTAGCATGCGAGTAACGCCCGGATGACACAACCCATCATGGATGTCTACGAGCGTAGAAACATAGAAACATAGAAAATAGGTACAGGAGTAGACCATTCGGTCCTTCGAGCCTGCACCGCCATTCAATGCGTTCATGGCTGAACATGCTACCTCAGTACCCCCATTCCTGCTTTCTCGCCATACCCCTTGATCCCCTTAGTTGTGAGTGTTATATCTAACTCCCTTTTGAATATATTTAGCGAACTGGCCTCAACAACCTTCTGTGGAAGAGAATTCCATAGATTCACCACTCTCTGGGTGAAGAAGTTCCTCCTCAGCTCAGTCCTAAATGGCTTCCCCTTAATCCTTAGACTGTGACCCCTGGTTCTAGTTTTCCCTACCATTGGGAACATTCTGCCCGCATCTAATTTGTCTAAACCAGTCAGGATTTTAAATGTCTCTATAAGATCCCCCCTCATTCTTCTGAACTCCAGAGGATACAAGTTCAGTTGACCCAATCTTTCTTGATATGTCAGTCCGGCCATCCCAGGAATCAATCAGTAGAGGGTGCCATGGCGGAGCAGAATGCTCGTGTGAGGGTATCCGGAGCCACATTCTCCTTGCCAGGTCGATAGTGGATGGTGTAACCAAAAGAGGCCAATTCCAGCCGCCAAAGCTGGATTTTATTATTTTTAATTTTGGTCCGTTTTCGATTATCGAGCATGAAGGCGACCGATCGCTGGTCCGTGATTAAGGTAAAGTGCTGGCGAGCTAGGAGATGAGTCCACTTCCGTACTGCCTCTATGATGGCTGTAGCTTCTTTCTCGACTGGAGGATAATGTAGCTCAGCCCCTTGAAAAGTCCTGGACAAAAATGCCACCGGACGACCTTCCTGATTCAGAGTGGCCGAGATCGCCACCTCCGAGGCATCACACTCAACAACAAAAGGAAGACTCTCATCGATGGAGTGAAGAGCCGCTTTCTCCAACTGTTTTTTCAGGAGGTTAAAGGCTGCAACAGCCGCTGTGTCTAGTGGGAATGTGCTGGCCTTCAGTAGTGGTTGGATTCGGTCCGAGAAGTTAGGAATCCATTTAGCATAGTATGCAAACAGGCCGAGGGCCCGGCGCAAGGAGGCCGGATTCTTAGGTGGCGGGAGTTCTTGCAGTGGGCGAAGCCTTTCAGGGTCAGGTTTAATGATGCCATTGCCCACACAATAGCCAAGGATGATGATGGTTGGTTGTGACTCAATGGATTTAGCCGCATTTAATGTCAAATTACGGTGCTGGAGTGCATCCCAAAATCGTTGGAGATTGGCGTCATGTTCCCGCTGATTGCGACCTGCGACAGTAATATTGTCCAGATAAGGAAACGTATCCTTTAAGTCTTCTTGTTTGACCAGGTCATCCATTGCTCACTGGAAGACAGCCACTCCATTAGTGACCCCAAAGGGGAGGCGACGAAATTGATACAGCCGTCCATTGGCTTCAAAGGCCGTATACTGCTTGTCTGAGACCTTCAAGGGTACCTGATGATAGGCACTTTTCAGATCATATGTTGAGAACACCGTGTACTCAGCCAGTTTATTAACCATATCATCGATGCGCGGCAATGGGTATGCGTCCAAGTCCGTATATTGATTGATGGTCTGTGAATAGTCAATGCACAGCCGTTTCTTGTGAGGTTGTAGAGGGTTCTTAACAATAACGACCTGGGCGCGCCATGGCGACGAACAAGGCTCGATGATATCCTCTGCTAAAAGCCGAGAAATCTCAGCCGCAATAAAAGACTGGTCTTCCTGACTGAAACGTCGTGACTTTGTTATAATCGGTTTGCATCGAGGAGGGATACTGGTAAACAGTGAGGGTTCATCCAGTGAAGCTGCTGACAATGCACAGAACGGTAATCGAGGTCGTATATTAGAAATAGTGAGTTCAGGTTTGGATCCGCCGAACTCAATGGTGAGCTTCTTATGCTGCTTTTGAAAATCTAGCCCTAAGATAAGATCACTACATAAGTCCTTGAGCACCGAAAGCCGGGTGGAGGGATACCTGTGACCATTAAGTGTTATTTCAACCATACAAAAGCCAGAAATTCTGGTATTAAGTGATGACTGAGCCATCGCAATTGCCTGGTCCGATGGGAAAACATGTAGCTTTAACTCTGCAACAATCTGTTCCCTAATGAAACTATCAGTGCTACCTGAGTCAATTAAGGCATCTAAAGTATGTCCATTAATTGATGCTTTTGTAGCTGCATGGAATAGGTTCTGAGGACAAGCAGCTGTAATTGGTGTCGTTGCACAAAGAGTGGCTGAAACTCTAGGTGTGTTTCTTCGAGAGAAAACCCGAGAGGAAGCACGATAGATTTTAGCCGGAACATCTTGATAGGCCCTTACCGGGGCAGTTCGGTAGGACTTAGATTGATAAGCCCTCGTAGAGGCTCTTGATAGGCAAACCTTTGCAAAATGACCCTTTTTGTTGCAATGACTGCAAAACGCATTGCGAGCAGGGCAGAATTTCCGAGGGTGAAACTCATCACCACAAAAGAAGCATTTCTTAGATTGCCAAGAGGTTGCCACAGTGGGGTCATCATCCTCTTCATCAGTGAAGTCATCAGATTGATCGTCAGGGATAAAGTCCTCCCTAATAGAGTTCACCTGTGGCCTCTTAAATTGCCTGACTGTAGTTAAGGCAGCAGACCGAGGTCTGGGCACTGTATAAAGGTCTGCATTTCTTTTTGCCAGATCTAGAGAGCAAGCCATGTCATAAGCTCTCTGAAGCTCAAGTGTCTTACTTTCCAGTAGACGCTGGCGTATAAATGGGGAGGCAAGCCCGCAGATGAAAGCATCACGGATCATTTCTTCACGGTACAGCTCAGCTGAGGCCGCCTGAAAGTTACAGTCCATACTAAGTCTGCGAAGCTCTTGGAGGAATTTATCAATGGATTCCTCCGGCCCTTGTTGGGCTGTAGCTAGTAGATGTCTGGCATAGACCTCATTCGGTGTCTTAGTATATAGTCTTTTAAGCGTCCGAATTGCCTCCTCGTAACTGCCCCATTCCTCGACATACTGAAATACATTCGGGGTGACACAGTTGATGAGTATCCGCAATTTTGAGTCATCATCAGCCTTGCAATATTCGAGAAAATTGTCAAACGTGCGATACCAGTGTTTCCACACCTTACCGGCTGCTGGGGTGTTTGGGTCCAAGTCAAGACGCGATGGTTTAAGGATGTTTTCCATGATGGGTGATTCCCTGGATCCTTAGTTCCGAGTTCGTCCAAAAAGTTTGAGTGCGAAGTTTTTCAAAGTTGATTAAATTGTCGTAAGAATGAGCCTTACGCGTGGTGAACTTAAAGTAAGCTTTAATCAACTAAATAGGAGCTACATACAAAAGAGGTCTTACTCTATGCCTCTCCAGGATCCAACTGATCAGCCCAGTATTTATCCTGGACTAATCACAGGAAGTGATGTAATAAAGTTCGAGTCACAGGAAGCTGTATTGTGTTACCACACGCTGCACTGTCGGAGGGGCAGTATTGAGGCAACATTGCACTGTCGGAGGGGCAGTACTGAGGGAGTGCTGCACTGTAAGACCGGCAGTACTGAGGCAACCCTGCACTGTCGGAGGGGCAGTACTGAGGGAGTGCTGCACTGTCGGAGGGGCAGTACTGAGGGAGCGCAGCACTGTCGGAGGGGCAGTACTGAGGGAGCGCTGCACTGTCGGAGGGGCAGCACTGAGGGAGTTCTGCACTGTCCGAGGGGCAGTACTGAGGCAACCCTGCACTGTCGGAGGGGCAGCACTGAGGGAGCGCTGCACTGTCGGAGGGGCAGCACTGAGGGAGTGCTGCACTGTCGGAGGGGCAGTACTGAGGGAACGCTGCACGGTCGAAGGAGCAGTACTGAGGGAGTGCTGCACTGTCGGAGGGGCAGTACTGAGGGAGTGCTGCACTATCGGAGTGGCAGTACTGAGGGAGCGCTGCACTGTCGGAGGGGCAGTACTGAGGGAGCGCTGCACTGTCAGTGGGGCAGAACTGAGGGAGCGCTGCATTGTCGAAGGGGCAGTACTGAGGGAATGCTGCACTGTCGGAGGGGCAGCACTGAGGGAGTGCTCAACTGTCGGAGGGGCAGTACTGAGGGAGTGCTGCACTGTCGGAGGGGCAGTACTGAGGGAGCGCTGCACTGTCGGAGGTTCAGTATTGAGGGAATGCTGCACTGTCGGAGGGGCAATACAGAGGGAGCGCTGCACTGTCGAAGGGGCAGTACTGAGGGAGCACTGCACTGTCGGAGGGGCAGTACTGAGGGAGCGCTGCACTGTCGAAGTGGCAGTACTGA
>JASTWF010003105.1:0-10394 GCA_030390025.1 Squalus acanthias | reverse complement strand
TGTCATTCAGTCATTCAGTCATTCAGTCATTCAGTCATTCAGTCATTCAGTCATTCAGTCATTCAGTCATTCAGTCATTCAGTCATTCAGTCATTCAGTCATTCAGTCATTCAGTCATTCAGTCATTCAGTCATTCAGTCATTCAGTCATTCAGTCATTCAGTCATTCAGTCATTCAGTCATTCAGTCATTCAGTCATTCAGTCATTCAGTCATTCAGTCATTCCGTCATTCAGTCATTCAGTCATTCAGTCATTCAGTCATTCAGTCATTCAGTCATTCAGTCATTCAGTCATTCAGTCATTCAGTCATTCAGTCATTCAGTCATTCAGTCATTCAGTCATTCAGTCATTCAGTCATTCAGTCATTCAGTCATTCAGTCATTCAGTCATTCAGTCATTCAGTCATTCAGTCATTCAGTCATTCAGTCATTCAGTCATTCAGTCAGTCATTCAGTCATTCAGTCATTCAGTCATTCAGTCATTCAGTCATTCAGTCATTCAGTCATTCAGTCATCAGTCATTCAGTCATTCAGTCATTCAGTCATTCAGTCATTCAGTCATTCAGTCATTCAGTCATTCAGTCATTCAGTCATTCAGTCATTCAGTCATTCAGTCATTCAGTCATTCAGTCATTCAGTCATTCAGTCATTCAGTCATTCATTCAGTCATTCAGTCATTCAGTCATTCAGTCATTCAGTCATTCAGTCATTCAGTCATTCAGTCATTCAGTCATTCAGTCATTCAGTCATTCAGTCATTCAGTCATTCAGTCATTCAGTCATTCAGTCATTCAGTCATTCAGTCATTCAGTCATTCAGTCATTCAGTCATTCAGTCATTCAGTCATTCAGTCATTCAGTCATTCAGTCATTCAGTCATTCAGTCATTCAGTCATTCAGTCATTCAGTCATTCAGTCATTCAGTCATTCAGTCATTCAGTCATTCAGTCATTCAGTCATTCAGTCATTCAGTCATTCAGTCATTCAGTCATTCAGTCATTCAGTCATTCAGTCATTCAGTCATTCAGTCATTCAGTCATTCAGTCATTCATTCATTCAGTCATTCAGTCATTCAGTCATTCAGTCATTCAGTCATTCAGTCATTCAGTCATTCAGTCATTCAGTCATTCAGTCATTCAGTCATTCAGTCATTCAGTCAGTTCAGTCATTCAGTCATTCAGTCATTCAGTCATTCAGTCATTCAGTCATTCAGTCATTCAGTCATTCAGTCATTCAGTCATTCAGTCATTCAGTCATTCAGTCATTCAGTCATTCAGTCATTCAGTCATTCAGTCATTCAGTCATTCAGTCATTCAGTCATTCAGTCATTCAGTCATTCAGTCATTCAGTCATTCAGTCATTCAGTCATTCAGTCATTCAGTCATTCAGTCATTCAGTCATTCAGTCATTCAGTCATTTCAGTCATTCATCATTCAGTCATTCAGTCATTCAGTCATTCAGTCATTTCCGTCATTCATTCAGTCATTCAGTCATTCAGTCATTCAGTCATTCAGTCATTCAGTCATTCAGTCATTCAGTCATTCAGTCATTCAGTCATTCAGTCATTCAGTCATTCATCATTCAGTCATTCAGTCATTCAGTCATTCAGTCATTCAGTCATTCAGTCATTCAGTCATTCAGTCATTCAGTCATTCAGTCATTCAGTCATTCAGTCATTCAGTCATTCAGTCATTCAGTCATTCAGTCATTCAGTCATTCAGTCATTCAGTCATTCAGTCATTCAGTCATTCAGTCATTCAGTCATTCAGTCATTCAGTCATTCAGTCATTCAGTCATTCAGTCATTCAGTCATTCAGTCATTCAGTCATTCAGTCATTCAGTCATTCAGTCATTCAGTCATTCAGTCATTCAGTCATTCAGTCATTCAGTCATTCAGTCATTCAGTCATTCAGTCATTCAGTCATTCAGTCATTCAGTCATTCAGTCATTCAGTCATTCAGTCATTCAGTCATTCAGTCATTCAGTCATTCAGTCATTCAGTCATTCCGTCATTCAGTCATTCAGTCATTCAGTCATTCAGTCATTCAGTCATTCAGTCATTCAGTCATTCAGTCATTCAGTCATTCAGTCATTCAGTCATTCAGTCATTCAGTCATTCAGTCATTCAGTCATTCAGTCATTCAGTCATTCAGTCATTCAGTCATTCAGTCATTCAGTCATTCAGTCATTCAGTCATTCAGTCATTCAGTCATTCAGTCATTCAGTCATTCAGTCATTCAGTCATTCAGTCATTCAGTCATTCAGTCATTCAGTCATTCAGTCATTCAGTCATTCAGTCATTCAGTCATTCAGTCATTCAGTCATTCAGTCATTCAGTCATTCAGTCATTCAGTCATTCAGTCATTCAGTCATTCAGTCATTCAGTCATTCAGTCATTCATCATTCAGTCATTCAGTCATTCAGTCATTCAGTCATTCAGTCATTCAGTCATTCAGTCATTCAGTCATTCAGTCATTCAGTCATTCAGTCAGTCATTCAGTCATTCAGTCATTCAGTCATTCAGTCATTCAGTCATTCAGTCATTCAGTCATTCAGTCATTCAGTCATTCAGTCATTCAGTCATTCAGTCATTCAGTCATTCAGTCATTCAGTCATTCAGTCATTCAGTCATTCAGTCATTCAGTCATTCAGTCATTCAGTCATTCAGTCATTCAGTCATTCAGTCATTCAGTCATTCAGTCATTCAGTCATTCAGTCATTCAGTCATTCAGTCATTCAGTCATTCAGTCATTCAGTCATTCAGTCATTCAGTCATTCAGTCATTCAGTCATTCAGTCATTCAGTCATTCAGTCATTCAGTCATTCAGTCATTCAGTCATTCAGTCATTCAGTCATTCAGTCATTCAGTCATTCAGTCATTCAGTCATTCAGTCATTCAGTCATTCAGTCATTCAGTCATTCAGTCATTCAGTCATTCAGTCATTCAGTCATTCAGTCATTCAGTCATTCAGTCATTCAGTCATTCAGTCATTCAGTCATTCAGTCATTCAGTCAGTCAGTCATTCAGTCATTCAGTCATTCAGTCATTCAGTCATTCAGTCATTCAGTCATTCAGTCATTCAGTCATTCAGTCATTCAGTCATTCAGTCATTCAGTCATTCAGTCATTCAGTCATTCAGTCATTCAGTCATTCAGTCATTCAGTCATTCAGTCATTCAGTCATTCAGTCATTCAGTCATTCAGTCATTCAGTCATTCAGTCATTCAGTCATTCAGTCATTCAGTCATTCAGTCATTCAGTCATTCAGTCATTCAGTCATTCAGTCATTCAGTCATTCAGTCATTCAGTCATTCAGTCATTCAGTCATTCATCATTCAGTCATTCAGTCATTCAGTCATTCAGTCATTCAGTCATTCAGTCATTCAGTCATTCAGTCATTCAGTCATTCAGTCATTCAGTCATTCAGTCATTCAGTCATTCAGTCATTCAGTCATTCAGTCATTCAGTCATTCAGTCATTCAGTCATTCAGTCATTCAGTCATTCAGTCATTCAGTCATTCAGTCATTCAGTCATTCAGTCAGTCAGTCATTCAGTCATTCAGTCATTCAGTCATTCAGTCAGTCAGTCATTCAGTCATTCAGTCATTCAGTCATTCAGTCATTCAGTCATTCAGTCATTCAGTCATTCAGTCATTCAGTCAGTCAGTCATTCAGTCATTCAGTCATTCAGTCAGTATGTCATTCAGTCAGTCAGTCATTCAGTCATTCAGTCATTCATTCAGTCAGTCAGTCAGTCAGTCATTCAGTCATTCAGTCATTCAGTCATTCAGTCATTCAGTCATTCAGTCAGTTCAGTCATTCAGTCATTCAGTCATTCAGTCAGTCAGTCATTCAGTCATTCAGTCATTCAGTCATTCAGTCATTCAGTCATTCAGTCATTCAGTCATTCAGTCATTCAGTCATTCAGTCATTCAGTCATTCAGTCATTCAGTCATTCAGTCATTCAGTCATTCAGTCATTCAGTCATTCAGTCATTCAGTCATTCAGTCAGTCATTCAGTCATTCAGTCATTCAGTCATTCAGTCATTCAGTCATTCAGTCATTCAGTCATTCAGTCATTCAGTCATTCAGTCATTCAGTCATTCAGTCATTCAGTCATTCAGTCATTCAGTCATTCAGTCATTCAGTCATTCAGTCATTCAGTCATTCAGTCATTCAGTCATTCAGTCATTCAGTCATTCAGTCATTCAGTCATTCAGTCATCAGTCATTCAGTCATTCAGTCATTCAGTCATTCAGTCATTCAGTCATTCAGTCATTCAGTCATTCAGTCATTCAGTCATCAGTCATTCAGTCATTCAGTCATTCAGTCATTCAGTCATTCAGTCATTCAGTCATTCAGTCATTCAGTCATTCAGTCATTCAGTCATTCAGTCATTCAGTCATTCAGTCATTCAGTCATTCAGTCATTCAGTCATTCAGTCATTCAGTCATTCAGTCATTCAGTCATTCAGTCATTCAGTCATTCAGTCATTCAGTCATTCAGTCATTCAGTCATTCAGTCATTCAGTCATTCAGTCATTCAGTCATTCAGTCATTCAGTCATTCAGTCATTCAGTCATTCAGTCATTCAGTCATTCATCATTCAGTCATTCAGTCATTCAGTCATTCAGTCATTCAGTCATTCAGTCATTCAGTCATTCAGTCATTCAGTCATTCAGTCATTCAGTCATTCAGTCATTCAGTCATTCAGTCATTCAGTCATTCAGTCATTCAGTCATTCAGTCATTCAGTCATTCAGTCATTCAGTCATTCAGTCATTCAGTCATTCAGTCATTCAGTCATTCAGTCATTCAGTCATTCAGTCATTCAGTCATTCAGTCATTCAGTCATTCAGTCATTCAGTCATTCAGTCATTCAGTCATTCAGTCATTCAGTCATTCAGTCATTCAGTCATTCAGTCATTCAGTCATTCAGTCATTCAGTCATTCAGTCATTCAGTCATTCAGTCATTCAGTCATTCAGTCATTCAGTCATTCAGTCATTCAGTCATCAGTCAGTCATTCAGTCATTCAGTCATTCAGTCATTCAGTCATTCAGTCATTCAGTCATTCAGTCATTCAGTCATTCAGTCATTCAGTCATTCAGTCATTCAGTCATTCAGTCATTCAGTCATTCAGTCATTCAGTCATTCAGTCATTCAGTCATTCAGTCATTCAGTCATTCAGTCATTCAGTCATTCAGTCATTCAGTCATCAGTCATTCAGTCATTCAGTCATTCAGTCATTCAGTCATTCAGTCATTCAGTCATTCAGTCATTCAGTCATTCAGTCATTCAGTCATTCAGTCATTCAGTCATTCAGTCATTCAGTCATTCAGTCAGTCAGTCATTCAGTCAATCAGTCAGTCAGTCATTCATTCAGTCCTTCAGAGTCAGTCAGTCAGTCAGTCAGTCAGTCATTCAGTCAGTCAGTCATTTAGTCAGTCAGTCATTCAGTCAGTCAGTCATTCAGTCATTCAGTCATTCTGTCATTCAGTCATTCAGTCAGTCATCAGTCATTCAGTCAGTCAGTCATTCAATCATTCAGTCAGTCATTCAGTCAGTCATTCAGTCATTCAGTCATTCAGTCAGTCAGTCATTCAGTCAGTCAGTCAGTCAGTCAGTCAGTCAGTCAGTCAGTCAGTCAGTCAGTCAGTCATTCAGTCATTCAGTCAGTATGTCATTCAGTCATTCAGTCAGTCAGTCATTCAGTCAGTCAGTCAGTCAGTCAGTCAGTCATTCCGTCATTCAGTCAGTATGTCATTCAGTCATTCAGTCAGTCAGTCATTCAGTCAGTCAGTCAGTCAGACAGTCATTCAGAACATAAACATAAGAACATAACATAAGAAATAGGAGCAGGAGTAGGCCAATCGGCCCCTCGAGCCTGCTCCGCCATTCAATAAGATCATGGCTGATCTGATCCTAACCGCCAATCTACTATCTATCACAGAACCATCTCCTGCATCTAACAGAATTGCACACACGAAATAGGAGCAGAATCAGGCTACACAGTCCCTGGGCCCGCTCCACTACCCAGTCCCTGGGCCCGCTCCACTACCCACAGGGCCATGACCGATCCGAACCTAGACTCATGTCCAAATTCCTGCCCGCTCCCCGTAACCCTTAATGCCCTTTACTTCTAGGAAACTGTCTATTTCTGTTTTAAATTTAATTAATGTTGTAGCTTCTACAGCTTTTTGTGGCAGCATATTCCATGGACCTACCACCCTCTGAGTGAAGTAGTTCCTCCTCATCTCAGTTTTGAAAGAGCAGCCCCTTATTCTAAGACTATGTCCCCTAGTTCTCGTCTCACCCGTCATCGGGAACATCCTCCCCGCATCCACCCGATCCAACCCCTTCACAATCTTATATGTTTCAATAAGATCGCCTCTCATTCTTCTGAACTCCAATGAGTAGAGTCCCAATCTACCCAACCTCTCCTCATATGACCACCCCCTCATCCCCGGGATTAACCGAGTGAACCTTTTTTGCACTGCCTCGAGAGCAAGGATGTCTTTCCTTAAGTAAGGACACCAAAACTGTATGCAGTATTCCAGGTGCGGTCTCACCAATACCTTGTACAACTGAAGCAATACCTCCCTATTTTTATATTCTATCCCCTTAGCAATGAAAGCCAACATTCCATTTGCCTTCTTAATCACTTGCTGCACCTGCATACTAACCTTTTGAGTTTCGTGCACCAGGACCCCCAGATCCCTTTGCACTTCAGTACTCTCCAGTTTCTTGCCATTAAGATAATAAATTGCTCTAGGATTTTTCCTGCCAAAGTGCATCACCTCACACTTTCCAGTGTTGTATTCCATCTGCCAAATCTCTGCCCACTTACTTAGCCTGTCTATGTCCCCTTGCAGGTTTTTTATGTCCTCCTCACTCACTACTTTCCCTCCCATCTTTGTATCATCTGCAAATTTTGATATGTTACACTTGGTCCCTTCCTCCAAATCGTTAATATAGATTGTGAAGAGTTGGGGACCCAGCACTGACCCCTGTGGAACACCACTAGTTACTGATTGCCAGTCTGAGAATGAACCATTTATCCCAACTCTTTGCTTTCTGTTAGATAGCCAATCCTCTATCCATGCCAGAATATTACCCCCAATCCCGTGATTTTTTACCTTAAGCAATAATATTTTGTGTGGCACCTTGTCAAATGCCTTTTGGAAGTCTAAATACACTACGTCCACTGGTTCCCCTTTATCCACTCTATATGTTACTTCCTCAAAGAACTCCAGCAAATTTGTCAAACATGACTTCCCCTTCGTAAAACCATGCTGACTTTGTCCTATTAAATTATGATTATCCAAATGTCCTGTTACTGTTTCCTTAATAATGGACTCCAAAATTTTACCTACCACAGATGTTAGGCTAACCGGTCTATAGTTACCAGCCTTCTGTCTACTGCCCTTTTTAAATAAGGGTGTTACATTAGCAGTTTTCCAGTCTGCCGGGACCTTAGCGGAATCCAGGGAGTTTTGAAAAATTATTACCAATGCATCTACAATCCCTACCGCCACTTCCTTCAAGACTCTAGGATGTAAGCCATCAGGTCCAGGTGATTTATCCGCCTTGAGTCCCATTATTTTACCGAGTACCACTTCCTTAGTGATTTTGATCGTGTTTAGCTCCTCTCCCCCTATAGCCCCCTGTTTGTCCAGTGTTGGGATATTCTTAGTGTCCTCTACTGTAAAGACTGATACAAAATATTCATTCAGTGTTTTTGCCATCTCCATATTTCCCACCATTAATTTCCCGGTCTCATCCTCTAAGGGACCAACATTTACTTTAGCCACCCTTTTTCTTTTTATATAACTATAAAAACTCTTACTATCTGTTTTTATATTTTTTGCTAATTTACTTTCATAATCTATCTTCCCTTTCTTAATCAATCTTTTTGTTATTTTTTGCTGCCTTTTAAAGTTTTCCCAATCCTCTGTCCTCCCACTAGATTTCGCTACCTTATATGCCCTTGTTTTTAGTCGAATACTATCCTTAATTTCTTTACTTAGCCACGGATGACTGTCCTTTCTTTTACACCCTTTTCTTTTCAGTGGAATATATATTTTTTGGAAGTTGTAAAATAACTCCTTGAATGTACACCACTGATCATGTGTCGTCTTACCCTTTAATCTATTTTCCCAATCCACTCTACTCAATTCCGCTCGCATACCTTCATAGTCTCCTTTATTCAAGCTTAGCACGCTTGTTTGAGATCCAACCTTCTCACCCTCTAATTGAATATGGAATTCAACCATGTTATGGTCACTCATTCCAAGGGGATCCTTTACTAGGACATTTTTAATTAATCCTGTCTCGTTACACAGGACCAGATCTAAGGTTGCTTGCCCCCTGGTCGGTTCAGTTACATACTGCTCAAGAAACCCATCCCTAATACACTCAATGAACTCATCCTCAAGGCAGCCCTGCCCCATTTGATTTGTCCAATTAATATGATAGTTAAAATCCCCCATAATTATAGATGTTCCCTTATTACATGCCTCAACTATTTCCTGATTGATACTCCGTCCAATAGAGTTGCAACTGTTCGGAGGCCTATAGACTACGCCCACTAATGTTTTTTTCCCCTTATTATTCCTTATCTCCACCCAAACTGTTTCATTATCATGATTTTTTGACCCAATATCATTACTCTGTATTACAGTGATTCCTTCCTTTATTAACATAGCCACCCCACCTCCCCTTCCTTCCTGCCTGTCCTTCCTGATCGTTAAATAACCTGGTATGTTTAATTCCCAGGCATTGTCACCCTGCAGCCATGTTTCTGTAATGGCCACAATATCATAACCATATGTAGTTATTTGTGCCATTAACTCGTCTATTTTGTTACGAATGCTACGTGCATTCAGATAGAGAACTTTCAAATATGCTTTGTGGCACTTAGTTCCTGCTTTTTCACTTTTTACCAGTTTACCTTTTACTCCACACACTCTGTCCCTTCCTGCCACGCTCTGATTTGTGATTCCCCTACTGCTACCTATGTCTATGACCCTCTCTGTTGTCATTTTTATTTTTTGCTCTCTTGAAACCTCCCCCCCACTAATTAGTTTAAAGCCCTCTCCACAGCCCTAGTTATTCGATTCGCCAGGACACTAGTCCCAGCACTGGCCAAGTGAAGTCCGTCCCAACGGAACAGCTCTCTCCTGCCCCAGTACTGGTGCCAGTGTCCCAAGAAGCAAAACCCATTTTTCCCACACCAGTCTTTGAGCCACGCATTCAACTCCCTGATTTTATTTACCCTAGCCAAATTTGCTCGTGGCTCAGGTAGTAATCCAGAGATTATTACCCTCGAGGTTCTGCTTTTTAATTTGGCCCCTAGCTGCTCAAACTCCCTCAGCAGAACCTCTTTCCTTGTCCTATCTATGTCATTGGTACCAACATGGACCACGACAACTGGATCCTCCCCCTCCCACTCCAAGTTTCTCTCCAGCCCAGAGGAGATGTCCTTAACCCTGGCACCGGGCAGGCAACACAGCCTTCGGGACTCTCGCTCTTGGCTGCAAAGAACCCTATCTATCCCCCTAATGATACTATCCCCTACCACTACAACATTTCTTTTTACTCCCCCCACTTGAATGGCCCCCCTTACCACGGTGCTGTGGCCAGGTTGCTCATCCTCCCTGCAGTCCCCGCTCCTATCCACACAGGGAGTAAGAGCCTCGAACCTGTTGGACAAGAGCAAGGGCTGCGGCTCCTCCAACACTACCTCCTGGATCCCTGTACCTGCCTCACTCGTAGTCACACCTTCCTGTCCCTGACCACGGGCTACTTCTGAATTAGTTACTCTAATTGGTGTGACTACCTCCTGAAACACGGAGTCCAGGTAACTCTCCCCCTCCCTGATGTGTCGCAGTGTTTGAAGCTCGGACTCCAGCTCATCAACACGGAGCCGGAGTTCCTCGAGCAGCCAACACTTACTGCAAATGTGTTCACCGTGAACATCAATGGTGTCCACCAGCTCCCACATATTGCAGCAGTAACACATCACCTGCTCTCCCATTCTATGTAATTAATTAAAAATGTATTATTTACCCTTCAGTTAATTTATGCCAGCAGTCTCTGCTACACCACAGATACCCGAGAAACAATAAAATTGAAGTTTTGTATAAAAAAAAGAGAAATACTCACCAACCAATCACTTACCTGCTTTCTGGTGACGTCACACTTCGATTATTTTTTACCTCTCTCCTGCTCTCGGCTTGGTGAAAGCCTACCTGGTCGCTGCCGCCTTTTACCGCCGCCGCCTCGCCGCTGTTGCTCCACCCAGGTCCGCCGCCTCTGTGGGCCTACCTGGTCGCTGCCGCCTTTTACCGCCGCCGCCTCGCCGCTGTTGCTCCACCCAGGTCCGCCGCCTCTGTCTT
>JASTWF010003104.1:0-10472 GCA_030390025.1 Squalus acanthias | reverse complement strand
TAGACCAATCCCCCTGCTCTATAGACCAATCCCCCTGCTCTATAGACCAATCCCCCTGCTCTATTGACCAATCCCCCCTGCTCTATATACCAATCCCCCCCTGCTCTATATACCAATCCCCCCCTGCTCTATATACCAATCCCCCTGCTCTATAGACCAATCCCCCCCTGCTCTATCGACCAATCCCCCTGCTCTTTCGACCAATCCCCCTGCTCTTTCGACCAATCCCCCTGCTCTTTCGACCAATCCCCCTGCTCTACCGACCAATCCCCCTGCTCTACCGACCAATCCCCCTGCTCTACCGACCAATCCCCCTGCTCTACCGACCAATCCCCCTGCTCTACCGACCAATCCCCTGCTCTTTCGACCAATCCCCCTGCTCTTTCGACCAATCCCCCCTGCTCTTTCGACCAATCCCCCTGCTCTTTCGACCAATCCCCCTGCTCTTTCGACCAATCCCCTGCTCTTTCGACCAATCCCCCTGCTCTTTCGACCAATCCCCCTGCTCTTTCGACCAATCCCCCTGCTCTTTCGACCAATCCCCCTGCTCTTTCGACCAATCCCCCTGCTCTTTCGACCAATCCCCCTGCTCTTTCGACCAATCCCCCTGCTCTTTCGACCAATCCCCCTGCTCTTTCGACCAATCCCCCTGCTCTATAGACCAATCCCCCTGCTCTATAGACCAATCCCCCTGCTCTATATACCAATCCCCCTGCTCTATAGACCAATACCCCCTGCACTTTCGATCAATACCCCTGCTCTATAGATCAACCCCCTGCTCTATAGACCAATACCCCCTGCTCTATAGACCAATACCCCCTGCTCTATAGACCAATACCCCCTGCTCTATAGACCAATACCCCTGCTCTACAGACCAATCCCCCTGCTCTATAGACCAATCCCCCTGCTCTATAGACCAATCCCCCTGCTCTATATACCAATCCCCCTGCTCTACAGACCAATCCCCCTGCTCTATAGACCAATACCCCTGCTCTATAGATCAATACCCCTGCTCTATAGACCAATACCCCTGCTCTATAGACCAATACCCCTGCTCTATAGACCAATACCCCCTGCTCTATAGACCAATACCCCTGCTCTATAGACCAATCCCCCTGCTCTATAGACCAATCCCCCTGCTCTATAGACCAATACCCCCTGCACTTTCGATCAATACCCCTGCTCTATAGACCAATCCCCCTGCTCTATAGACCAATACCCCCTGCACTTTCGATCAATACCCCTGCTCTATATACCAATACCCCCTGCTCTATAGATCAATCCCCCTGCTCTATAGACCAATACCCCTGCTCTATAGACCAACCCCCCTGCTCTATAGACCAACCCCCCTGCTCTATAGACCAATACCCCCTGCTCTATAGACCAACCCCCCTGCTCTATAGACCAATACCCCCTGCTCTATAGATCAATCCCCCTGCTCTATAGACCAACCCCCCTGCTCTATAGACCAATACCCCCTGCTCTATAGACCAATACCCCCTGCTCTATAGATCAATCCCCCTGCTCTATAGATCAATACCTCCCAGCTCTATATATCATAACCCACGGTCTCTCCATCAACCCCCCTGCTTTATTTATCAACCCCCCGCCCCCTGTGTCTCACCAGCGGCCCCCCTCCTCCCTCAGCCGCCGCCGCCGCCTCCCTCTCGGAGCCATGGCCTGGGCCGGCGGGCGAGCCAGCGCCGAGTCCCGGATGCTAACCTCTCACCCTCTGACCCCTGACCGCCCCACCCCGCAACTCAAATCTCCTTTTCCTCCTCCCAGCCTTCGAATAACACCCTCACCATTAATATTTTTTGTT
Organism: Squalus acanthias; assembly: GCA_030390025.1. Lineage (NCBI taxonomy): Eukaryota > Metazoa > Chordata > Chondrichthyes > Squaliformes > Squalidae > Squalus > Squalus acanthias. The sequence goes on along the minus strand of JASTWF010003104.1, from coordinate 8,650 downwards.
CCTCAATCACATTCAGATTAAGAATTTAAAAGCATCGGGGCGTTTTCATTCATATTTTTTCCCCCAATACCCGGATCTTGACCTTTCACCCTACCCCCCGCCAACCAGAAGTGTGGCGGTTGCCCCTGGCAACCGAGGGCAATTGGCCTTTTATTATCTCTCCCTTCAGCTCCTCACCTTCATTTCTTTTATTCGCAGGCGTTTTTGCAAATTGGAAAAAAAAGTGATCGGTCGGTTTGATTGAGTGAAATTGTATTATTGCCTGCTTTTTTATTTAATTTTATAATCTGTGGAGAGCCCGGGCGATAATTCCGGGCGGACCGGAAATGAGAGCGGGAAAAAAAAACCGCCGGAAGTGCGACGGTTGCCGCAGTGACCATGACCTTTAATCCTTTTCCCCTTTTTTTCGCATTTGCTCTGAATTTAGCTCGATTTATCTTCTCTTTCTCTTAAGTTGAACGATCGAAACCCTGCTTGTTTTAAAAAAAGTCATCTTTTATTAATTAATGAATTAAATCTGTTGGCTGCCGGATGTTGTCCTGTAGTCCCCGCCCACCGGAAATTATGGATAGTGAACCCGTCCACCGGAAATGCGGCGTTACCCTGGCAACAAAGGACAGCAGGTGCCTGACCTGCAGGTTCCATTTCACAAATCTATTTTTTTCAAAGAAAACTTATCAGTTTCAAAAAGCAGATGTTTATTTATTCGTTTGAATTGAGAAAACTCTTTTTGATATGGCCAACAAGAGACTGGAAAAGGTAAAAAAAAAAGAGCAGCAGCAGTTGTATTATTGACATTTGTTGGGAATTTCCTTTTCAATCATGGATGAACCGAGACGGTGCACGGGTCAAGTGAGGATAGAGTTCAGGGCGCGCAGGCAAAACTCCGTTTAAAGTCCCACCGCCCCGCCCCCGCCCCATCGCGCCCTTATTTTTAAATATTTCGATTCTGGATTCCCCACGCCCAATAGAGATTTTCTACGTAAACATGTCACGCTGCAATGTCACTGTCCTGCCAGTGGTGGTGCTACAGCCTGGCATGTTTACATAGGCAGTTTCCATTATAAATCTGGATGTAGGCCCCTCATGATGGGGAAATTTAACGAGTGCACACAGATTTACGATTTTAAATATATACTCTCCTGCTCACTCCCCGTACCCTTTAATATTCCATCCAGTCCAATCCCACTCTCCTGCTCACTCCCTGTACCCTTTAATATCCCACCCAGTCTAATCCCATTCCCCGTACACTTTAATATTCCACCCAGTCTAATCCCACTCTCCTGCTCACTCCCCGTACACTTTAATATCACACCCAGTCTAATCCCATTCCCCGTACACTTTAATATTCCATCCAGTCTAATCCCATTCCCCATACCCTTTAATATTCCACCCAGTCTAATCCCACTCCCCATACCCTTTAATATTCCACCCAGTCTAATCCCACTCTCCTGCTCACTCCCCGTACACTTTAATATCCCACCGGTCTAATCCCACTCTCCTGCTCACCCCCGTACCTTTTAATATCCCACCGGTCTAATCCCACTCTCCTGCTCTCTCCCCATACCCTGTATCTACTCCTCCCCCTCTCTCCCATTCCCCCTTTCCTCTCTCCCTCCGTGTTGCTCCTCCCTGTTCCCTTTCCATCTCTCCTTCTCCGCCCTCCATCTCTCCTCCCTCTCCCTGCCCTTTCCGCCCTCACCCCTTCCCCCTCCCTCCTCCGCTTGCTGTCCCCCTCCCCACTTTCCTCCATACAACTCCCTCCCTCACCTACCAGCTCCCTCTCCCCTTCTGCAACACCACTCCATCGGTTAGATCACATACTACACCCAGGCTCACGTCCATGCTGACTGCTGAACGGCAATAGATTGGGAAAAGGGGAAGTGCAACGAGACCTGGGTGTCCTTGTGCACCAGTCGCTGAAGGTAAGCATGCAGGTGCAGCAGGCGGTTAAGAAGGCAAATGGTATGTTGGCCTTCATCGCAAGAGGATTTGAGTACAGGAGCAAGGATGTCTTGCTGCAGTTGTACAGGGCCTTGGTGAGACCACACCTTGAGTATTGTGTGCAGTGTTGGTCACCTTATCTGAGGAAGGATGTTCTTGCCATGAAGAGAGTGCAGCGAAGATTCACCAGACTGATACCTGGGATGGCAGGAATGACGTATGAAGAGAGATTAGGTCGATTAGGCTTATATTCGCGAGAGTTTAGAAGAATGAGAGGGGATCTCATTGAAACTTATAAAATTCTAACAGGACTAGACAGACTAGATGCAGGAAGGCTGTTCCCGATGGCGGGGGAGTCCAGAACCAGGAGTCACAGTCTAAGGATAAGGGGTAAGCCATTTAGGACTGAGATGAGGAGGAATTTCTTCACCCAGAGAGTGGTGAACCTGTGGGATTCTCTACCACAGAAGGCAGTTGAAGCCAATTCATTAAATATATTCAAGAAGGAGTTAGATATATTTCTTAAGGCTAAAGGGATTAAGGGATATGGGGAGAAAGCAGGGACAGGGTACTGAATTTGGATGATCAGCCATGATCTCATTAAATGGCGGAGCAGGCTCGAGGGGCGGAATGGCCTACTCCTGCTCCTATCTTCTATGTTTCTAAGTAATCCCACAGGTGTGGGAGAGTAGGTGAGGGAAGCGAGAATGATACCAGAACTGAGAGGTTATAACTATCAGGAAACATTGAACAGGCTGGGGCTCTTTGCTCTAGAAATGAGAAGGCTGAGGGGTGACCTGATCGAGGTCTTTAAGATTATGAAAGGGGTTTGATCGGGTAGACTGAGAGAAGATGTTTTCATTTATGAGGGAGACCAGAACTAGGGGCCATAAATATAAGATAGTCGCCAATAAATCCAATTCAGGAGAAACTTCTTTCCCCAAAGAGTGGTGAGAATGTGGAACACAGGGAGTGGTTGAGGCGAATGGCACAGATGCATTTCAGGGGAAGCTAGACAAACACATGAGGGAGAAAGGAATAAAAGATATGTCGCTGGGGTGAGATGAAGAGGGGTGGGAGGAGGCTCATGTGGAGCAGAAAGGACGTGTAATTGGCAAATTAACTTCAACATAGACAAGTGTGAGGTGGTACATTTTAGTTGGAAGAATAAGGAGGCCACATACTCCTTCGGAAAGAAGTGCCTAAATAGGGTAGAGGGACAGAGGGATCTGCGGGTACAGCTACACAGATCACTAAAAGTAGCGATGCAGGTTAATAAGGCCACAAAAAAGCAAACAAAGCACCAAGGTTCCTTTCTAGGGGGATGGAATTGAAAAGCAGAGAAGTTATGTGAAACTTGTATCTTCTTCTTCTTATGATGCGGAGATGCCGGTCGTTGGACTGGGGTGGACAAATGTGAGAAGTCGCACAACACCAGGTTATAGTCCAACAGTTTTATTTGAAATCACAAGCTTTCGGAGCGCTGCTCCTTCGTCAGGTGAAGTGAAGAGATGCATATAGGCACAGCATATATAGTCAGAGAACACAGCCAGATGATTACAGTTAATCTTTCTAACTTTTTAACTGTAATCATCTGGCAGTGTTCTCTGACTATATATGCTGTGCCCATATGCATCTCTTCACTTCACCTGACGAAGGAGCAGCCGCTCCGAAAGCTTGTGATTTCAAATAAAGCTGTTGGACTATAACCTGGTGTTGTGCGACTTCTCACACTTCTTCTTCTTAGGCAGTCCCTCGGAACCGAGGATGACTTGCTTCCACATTAGAAATGAGTTCTCAGGTGACTGATGAGTCCAATGCGGGACCTACAGTCTCTGTCACAGGTGGGGCAGACGGTGGGTGGTGGGTGGGGTGCTTGGGTTGACGTGCGTTCCTTCCGCTGTTTGCGCTTGGCTTCCGCTTGCTCCCGGCGAAGAGACTCGAGGTGTTCGGCGCCTTCCCGGATGCTTCTCCTCCACTTTGCGCGGTCTTGGGCCAGGGATTCCCAGGTGTCGGTGTGGGGATGTTACACTTTTTCAAGGAGGCTTTGAGGGTGTCCTTGAAGCGTTTCCTCTGCCCACCTGGGGCTTTCTTGCCGTGCCGGAGCTTCGAATAGAGTGCTTGTTTTGGGAGTCTCGTATCGGGCATGCGGACAATGTGACCCGTCCATCGGAGCTGATCGAGCGTGGTCAAAGCTTCGATGCTGGGGATGTATAGAACCTTGGTTAGACCACACTTGCAGTACTGTGCACAGTTCTGGTCTCATCATTACAAAAAGGATATAGAGGCACTGGAGAAGGTGCAAAAAAGATTTGCTAGAATGATACCAGAACTGAGTGGTTATACTTATCAGGAAAGATTGAACAAGCTGGGGCTCATTTTTCTAGAAAAAAGATTGAGGGGAGACCTGATCGAGGTCTTCAAGATTATCAAAGGGTTTGATAGGATAGACATAGAGAAGGTGTTTCCACTTAAGAACACCAGAAATAGGAGCAGGAGTAGGCCATTCGGCCCTTCGAGCCTGCTCCGCCATTCAATGAGATCATGGCTGATCTTCTGCCTCAACTCCATTCACCGGCCCTATTGCCATACCCCTTGATACCCTTACTAGTCAGAAATCTATCGACTTCTGTTTTGAATATACCCAATGACTGAGCCTCCACAGCCCTCTGGGGTAGAGAATTCCAAAGATTCGCCACCCTCTGTGAGAAGAAATTTCTTCTCATCTCAGTCCTGAATGGCCTACCCTTTATCCCGAGGCTGTGGCCCCTGGTTCTAGACTCCCCAGCCCAGGGAAACATTCTCCCAGCATCCACCCTATCAAGCCCTGTAATAATTTTGTATGCTCAATGAGATCCCCTCTCATTCTTCTGAATTCAAGAGAATACAGGCCTAGTTTACTCAATCTCTTCTCATACGACAGTCCCGCCATCCCAGGAATCAATCTCGTGAACCTTCGTTGCACTCCCTCTGTGGCAAGTATATCCTTCCTTAGGTACGGAGACCAAAATTGTACACAGTACCCCAGGTGTGGTCTCACCAAGGCCCTATATAATTGGAGTAAGACTTTCTCACTTGTGGGGGAGACCAGAACTAGGGGCTACATATAAGACAGTCACTAATAAATCCAATAGGGAATTCAGGAGAAACTTCTTTACCCAGAGAGTGGTGAGAATGTGGAGCTCGCTACCACAGGGAGGGGTTGAGGCCAGTAGCAGAGATGTATTCAAGGGGAAGCTAAATAAACACATGAGGGAGAAAGGAATAGAAGGATATGTTGAGGTGAGAGGAAGAGGGACGGGAGGAGGCTCGTGTGGAGCATAAACCCCATGGAGGGAGTGCAGCGAGGATTCACCAGACTGATACCTGGGATGGCAGGAATGACGATTGAGGAGAGATTGGGTCGATTGGGCTTATACTCGCTGGAGTTTGGAAGAATGAGAGGGGATCTCATTGAAACTTATAAAATTCTAACAGGACTAGACAGACTAGATGCAGGAAGGATGTTCCCGATGGCGGGGGAGTCCAGAACCAGGGGTCACAGTCTAAGGATAAGGGGTAAGCCATTTAGGACTGAGATGAGGAGGAATTTCTTCACCCAGAGAGTGGTGAACCTGTGGGATTCTCTACCACAGAAGGCAGTTGAAGCCAATTCATTAAATATATTCAAGAAGGAGATAGATATATTTCTTAAGACTAAAGGGATCAAGGGATATGGGGAGAAAGCAGGGACAGGGTACTGAATTTGGATGATCAGCCAGGATCTCATTGAATGGCGGAGCAGGCTCGAGGGGCCGAATGGCCTACTCCTGCTCCTATCTTCTATGTTTCTAAACACCGGCATGGACTGGTTGGGCTGAAGGGCCTGTTTCTGTGTTGTAAATACGCTGTAATTTTGTCGAGGGAATTTTCTGTCGATCATTTTTTAATCTTTCCTTGCAGCCCAAACTACCGGAAGCAAAGATCTGCCTGTGGTGAGTAGAGTCTGATTGAACATGTCCCACACTGGGAATCACAGGCAGAATGGAACTTTACTGATCAAATCGCTCCTAAACTTTGCAAGGATGCTCGCGCTCGATTAAGGTGTTGCTAAGTTCAAATTGGAACCCCAACCCCGCGGATATCTTGCTTGGTGTGGGACTGAGCTACACACACACACACACACACACACACACACACACACACAGAGAGCAGGAAAGGCCCAGGCTCCATTCCCGGCCTAGTGCTGAGTTAGCCTGATCTCACCCGGTGTGGGACTGAATCACACACACACACACACACACACAGAGCAGGAAAGGCCCAGGCTCCATTCCCGGCCTAGTGCTGAATTAGCCTGATCTCACCCGGTGTGGGACTGAATCACTCACACACACACATACACACACACACACACACACACACAGAGCAGGAAAGGCCCAGGCTCCATTCCCGGCCTAGTGCTGAATTAGCCTGATCTCACCCGGTGTGGGACTGAATCACTCACACACACACACACACACAGAGCAGGAAAGGCCCAGGCTCCATCCCCAGCCTAGTGCTGAGTTAGCCTGATCTCACACCCGGTGTGGGACTGAGCCCCAGATAGTGCAGGAAGGGCCCGCATTTCATTGCTTTGCATTTTGCCCACCGATCAAACAACAGAAAATGCTGGGCTGAAGACAGGGCCAGACTCTGCTGTGATGCCCCCTGTCACTGACTGGCCCCTGCCAACGCTCACAATCCAGGGTCACACAGGAGTAATGAGTGAGATAAAGAAGGATGATGAGAACCTCCGACAGTGCGGCGCTCCCTCAGTACTGCCTCTCCGACAGTGCAGCGCTCCCTCAGTACCGCCCCTCCGACAGTGCGGCGCTCCTTCAGTACTGACCCTCCGACAGTGCAGTGCTCCCTCAGTACTGACCCTCCGACAGTGCGGCGCTCCCTCAGTACTGACCCTCCGACAGTGCAGCGCTCCCTCAGTACTGACCCTCCGACAGTGCGGCGCTCCCTCAGTACTGACCCTCCGACAGTGCGGCGCTCCCTCAGTACTGCCCCTCCGACAGTGCGGCGCTCCCTCAGTACTGCCCCTCCGACAGTGCGGCGCTCCCTCAGTACTGACCCTCCGACAGTGCGGCGCTCCCTCAGTACTGCCCCTCCGACAGTGCGGCGCTCCTTCAGTACTGACCCTCCGACAGTGCGGCGCTCCCTCAGTACTGCCCCTCCGACAGTGCGGCGCTCCCTCAGTACAGCCCCTCCGACAGTGCGGCGCTCCCTCAGTACTGCCCCTCCGACAGTGCGGCGCTCCCTCAGTATCGGCAGCCGGGGAGTCTCGGCCTGGATTACGGGGCTCAAGTCTCTTGAGTGTCGGGGGCTCGAACCCACAACCTATCTGACTCGGAGGCAAGAGAGCTACCCACTATGCCACGAATGAACAAGGTCCGGTGTCGAACTTTTTACTTGCGAGTCAAGAGTGGTGATAACCCCAACTCTCGGGAAACCAGGACAAGGATCAGGGACAAGGTGGCGTGGAGTGAAATCAATCTCCATCTGTTTGTGTTTGAGAGCTGATGGTCATTTTTATTGCAACAGATGAACAGGAGGAGGCCATTCAGCCCCTCGAGCCTGTTCCGCCATTCAATCAGATCATGGCTGATCTGTATCTTAACTCCACCTACCCGCCTCAGTTCCGTAACCCTTAATACCCTTGCCGAACAAAAATCTATCAATCTCCATTTTCCAATTGACCCCCAGCCTTTTTGGGGGGGCGAGGTTTCCAGATTTCCTCTCCCCTGTCTGTGAAGAGGTGCTTCCTGACATTACCCCTGAACGGCTTGGCTCTAATTTTAAAGGGGATACCCCCTTGTTCTGGATTTCCTGCACCAGAGGAAATCGTTTCTCTCCATCTACCCCACCAATTCCTTCAATCATGTTAAACCGCTGCAGAGTGCTGCACTGTCTGAGGTGCCGTCTTTCGGATGAGACGTTAAACCGAGGCCCCTGTCTGCTCTCTCAAGTGGATGTAAAAGATCCCACGGCCACTATTTCGAAGAAGAGCAGGGGGAGTTCTCCCCGGTGTCCTGGGGCCAATATTTATCCCTCAATCATCGTCACAAAAACAGATGATCTGCTCATTATCACATTGCTGTTTGTGGGAGCTTGCTGTGCGCAAATTGGCTGCCGCGTTTCCCACATTACAACAGTGACTCCACTCCAAAAGTACTTCATTGGCTGTAAAGCGCTTTGAGACGTCCGGTGGTCGTGAAAGGCGCTATGGAAATGCAAGTCTTTCTTTCTTTCCTTCTTTAAACAGCTCAATTAGAGCACCTCTTAATCATCATTTCACCCCTTTCTTCCCCCCTCTCTCTCTCTCTCTCGCTGCGTTTAGGGAGGATCTGACCTTCAGTGGAATGGACGTAATCCAGAGGGCGTCTACCACGGAGGAGATTAAACAGTGAGTGAGCGGGTATGGGGGGAAGAGGGGAGGGAGAGATGGAACCAGCAGGGAGGGAGGGAGAGGAGGGAGGGAGAGTGGGAATGGGAGGGAAGGGAGAGAGGACGGAGAGGGGGAACCAGCGGGGAGGGAGGGAGCGGGGGAGGGAGAGAGGGAACCAGCGGGGAGGGAGAGTGGGAATGGGAGGGGAGGGAGAGAGGAGAGTGAAGGAGAACCAGCGGGGTGGGAGAGAGGCGAGTGTGGCAAGGGAAGTGGGAGTGTAGGGGGGAAAGGGGG
>JASTWF010003103.1:0-10485 GCA_030390025.1 Squalus acanthias | reverse complement strand
TCTCTCCCTCCTTCTCTCCTTCTCTCCTTCTCTCCCTCCTTCTCTCCTTCTCTCCCTCCTTCTCTCCTTCTCTCCCTCCTTCTCTCCTTCTCTCCTTCTCTCCTTCCTTCTCTCCTTCTCTCCTTCCTTCTCTCCTTCCTTCTCTCCTTCTCTCCTTCCTTCCTTCCTTCTCTCCTTCCTTCCTTCCTTCTCTCCTTCCTTCCTTCCTTCCTTCTCTCCTTCCTTCCTTCCTTCTCTCCTTCCTTCCTTCTCTCCTTCCTTCCTTCTCTTTTTTCATCTTTGTCAGCTTCCAGGAGAGCAGGAGCTAAAAAGCTGCACAAGAGGGGACAGAGAACCAGCGGTGAGTATATCTACAGTATTTCTACATTCCAGTAATTAAAGTAAAAGTGAGGTCTCTAGTTTAGAGTAAGTAGTGTTTAAAGGAAAGTAAGGTCCCTAGTGTATTTAATATTCTTTAATTTAAAGGGAGTAAATTAAGGGTAGGACATGGCAGGGCAGCTCGGCAACATGGAGTGCTCCTCCTGCGCTATGTTGGAAGTCAGGGACACTTTAGGTGTCCAGGGCGAACACATGTGCAGGAAGTGTCTCCAGCTGCAGCTACTCGAAATCCGCATTTCGGAGCTGGAGCTGCGGCTGGAGTCACTGTGGAGCATCCGTGAAGCTGAGATCTTTGTGGATAGCACGTTTAACAAGGTGGTCACACCGCACGTAAAGAGTGCACAGGCAGACAGGGAATGGGTGACCACCAGACAGAGTAAAAGAACGAGGAAGGTAGTGCAGAAGTCCCCTGGGTCCATCTCCCTCTCCGACAGATTTTCTGTTTTGGATTCTGCTGGGGAGATGGTTTCTCAGGAGAATGCAGCAAGAGCCAAGTCCATGGCACTACGACTGGCTCAGCTGCACAGGAGGGGAGGAAAAAGAGTGGGAGAGCAATAGTGATCGGGGATTCTATCGTAAGGGGAACAGATAGACGTTTCTGTGGCCACAGACGTGACTCTAGGATGGTATGTTGCCTCCCTGGTGCCAGGGTCAAGGATGTCACTGAACGGCTGCAGGGCATTCTGAAGGGGGAGGGTGAACAGTCAGAGGTCGTGGTTCACATTGGTACCAACGACATGGGTAGAAAGAGGGATGAGGTCCTGCAACAAGAATTTAGGGAGCTAGGTAGCAGATTAAAAAGCAGGACCTCAAAGGTTGTAATCTCTGGATTACTCCTGGTGCCACGTGCTAGTGAGTATAGGAATAGGAGGATAGAGCAGATGAATGCGTGGCTAAAGAGTTGGTGCAGGAGGGAGGGCTTTAGTTTCCTGGATCACTGGGTCTGCTTCTGGGGAAGGTGGGACCTGTACAAGTCGGACGGGTTGCACCTGAACCGGAACGGGACCAACATCCTTGCGGGGAGGTTTGCTAGTACTGTTGGGGGGGGGGGGGGGGTTAAACTAACTTGGCAAGGGGATGGGATACGGAGTCGAGTTCTTGTAGGGGGTGATGCACAGACAAATATAGAGGAAAAAACAAGTCAGCCTGGAAGGCAGAGCAAATATGTAACGGCACAAGGGAGTATGGCAAGGCTGGATGGCATTTATTTTAATGCAAGGAGTCTTGCGAGTAAGGCAGATGAATTGAAGGTGTTGATGAACACATGGGAGTATGATATTGTTGCTATCACAGAGACATGGTTGAGGGAGGGGCAGGACTGGCAGCTCAATATTCCGGGGTATAGAATCTTCAGGCGAGACAGAGGTGGGTGTAAAAGAGGAGGGGGTGTCGCAATATTAATCAAGGAGTCAATTACTGCTGTAAGGAGGGATGGTATCTTAGCAGGTTCCTCTAATGAGGCCATAAGGGTAGAACTTAAAAACAAAAAGGGGGCAAGCACTTTGCTGGGAGTGTACTATCGGCCCCCAAACAGTCAGGGGGAGATAGAGGAACAGATATGTAGGCAAATCTCAGAAGTGTAGATATAATAGGGTAATAATAGTAGGGGATTCCAACTTCCCCAATATTAACTGGGATAGTCAGAGTGTGAAAGGCTTAGAGGGTGCGGAATTCTTAAAATGCATCCAGGAGAGCTTTTTGAGCCAGCATGTAGAAAGTCCTACAAGAGAGGAGGAGGTACTGGACCTAATTCTAGGGAATGTAGCCGGGCAAGTGGTAGAGGTGTCAGTAGGAGAGCATTTTGGTGACAGTGACCATAATTCGGTGAGATTTAAGGTAGTCATGGAAAAGGACAAAGATGGACCGGAAATAAAGGTTCTAAATTGGGGGAAGGCCGATTTTAATATGATAAGGCAGGATCTGGCCAAAGTGGACTGGGATCAGCTACTTGTAGGAAAATCCACATCAGAGCAGTGGGAGTCTTTCAGAAAGGAAATAGAGAGAGTACAATGGCAACATGTTCTTGTAAAGGTCAAAGGTGGGACCAACAAGCCCAGGGAACCCTGGATGTCAAGGGATATACGAGAATGGATTAGGAAAAAAAGGGAGGCTTTTGGCAGATACAAAGGACTAAAATCAGTGGAAGCCCTAGAGGAGTATAGAAAGTGCAGGGGGGTACTTAAAAAAGAAATTAGGAGAGCGAAGAGGGGACATGAAATAACACTGGTGGGCAAAATAAAGGAAACTCCCAAGGTGTTTTATAAGTATATTAAGGGCAAGAGGATAACCAGGGAAAGAGTAGGGCACTGTATATATTACACTAGACCCTGTCTCTGTTTATATTACACTAGACCCTGTCTCTGTTTATATTACAGTAGACACTGTCTCTGTTTATATTACACTAGACCCTGTCTCTGTTTATATTACACTAGACCCTGTCTCTGTTTATATTACACTAGACCCTGTCTCTGTTCATATTACACTAGTCCCTGTCTCTGTTTATATTACACTAGACCCTGTCTCTGTTTATATTAGACTAGACCCTGTCTCAGTTTATATTACACTAGGCCCTGTCTCTGTTCATATTACACTAGACCCTGTCTCTCTTTATATTACACTAGACCCTGTCTGAGTTATTACTGCTCCAGACCATGCGTCTGTTAGATAGACAGACAGAGGAAAGAGGGATAGATAGATATTGATATAAGTAAAGATATATATTTGTGTGTGTGAGAGGATGCAACCATTTATTTTACTTGGATGCACGTTTATTCTTGTGAATGTCTATCAAAAGCTGTGTGTAATTTCTAATTGATCTGGTATTTTGTCGGTAATATTTGTGTTGAAAGGATGGGGTGAATCTTGGAACAATCTCCCAGAGATGAACTGGGATTGAGGGACAGGACTAAAGGTGAGCAATAGTGCCCTGAACTTTGCACCACTTAGTGGCAAACTCTGTGTGTTAAAGTTTACTAATTCACACTGGTGTTGTCCTGTGCCGATTGCTCACAGTTTTTAATGTTAAGGATTGTTTTTCCTGCAGTATTTTCTATTGAGCTTTCACGGGACCAAATGATTGTGTGACAGAGCCTGGAACCGTGACCTCACAGCACCGCCGGATGGGCGGCCGCAGGGTCCTAATGTCCACCGGGTTCACTAACTCTCATCTGGTTAAGAGGAACAACTGAAAAGATCACAGACAAAGTGTTTGCTTTATATATGTATGATGTGTGTGTACAAACACATTTTTGTTAATGTTTGCAAGTGCAATCCACAAAAAAATGATTATGTTCACCAGTAATTGTTCTCCATTTTCTTTTCTTTTATTCAACATCTAATTGCAGATAGTTTAATATCTTTAACATTTATTGATAACACATTCTCTGAGTGCTCTTGTTTAGAAAGTGATGTCACAATGACCAGTCCGTTACCATGGTGAGCCTGTCTGTCCGCAGTATTCAGTTGGGAAGGGAATGAAATCACACCGAGGATAATGAGCAGCTCCCCACCAGTCTCTGTGGTTTATTGTCCAGTGATCACCTCAGCATCTCACAGAATCTCCTGATAATTACCTCCAGTGGGTGATAATTGGTGCAAGTGATGGTAAAATGAAACTGTACCTGTACCTGACATGAGGTTAATAAATCTGTAATTATCTGACTATTCCCCCGTTCGGAAAGGAATGTAACTCTTGCTACTCTCCAGAGAATTCCACACTATTTCTATTTCCACAACCTTCTATTTCTTGACAAATACCTTCACTGTTTCATCCCAACATCTTACAGTATTTTTGGACACATACTACCAGGGCCTGCTGATTCCCCCATATTCAGGGCCTTTACCCTTTAAACGTGGAGATGTATTTTATATTTCACCACTACAGAGAATGAGCAGAGTGTTTATCGCAAGCCTGTGATTTTCCTTCCATTAGAGATGTGAAATTGGCCATGGGGGTTGGAGGAATGTAAAAGAGGTGGAATCTCGTTCTCCGCCCAGTGTCCGACATGCCCAATATTCAGTGCTATTGAAGTCCATGGAGTGGAATATTGAGCGGGGGCCTATCACGGGCGGTCGATGCCACACCGCCTGTTCTGTGTCCCCGGCCCACCAGGTCTGATTTCAGGCCATTCTGATCAGGTCACATCGGGCATTCCGAGTGGCAGAGGGTCAGAGGTCGCACAGATGTTGCTATGGCGACCAAGTGATACTGATGACGCTGCATTGGTTTGGTGATGATGTCACGTGGTGGATATGTGTTGCTGACGAGAAGAAGTCAACGTGGTAAAACTGTAATGAAATATACAGGAACTTACACTGATACTAACATGTTGCTGGGGTAGTGGAGTCACACTGTGCCGTCAAAAACTATCAGGGCAGGAACAGCACGGGTTAGATACAGAGTAAAGCTCCCTCTAAACTGTCCCATCAAACACTCCCAGGGCAGGTAGAGCACGGGTTACATACAGAATAAAGCTCCCTCTACACTGTCCCATCAAACACTCCCAGGGCAGGTACAGCACGGGTTAGATACAGAGTAAAGCTCCCTCTACACTCTCACATCAAACAATCCCAGGACAGGTACAGCACGGGTTAGATACAGAGTAAAGCTCCCTCTACACTGTCCCATCAATCACTCCCAGGGCAGGTACAGCACGGGTTAGATACAGAGTAAAGCTCCCTCTACACTGTCCCATCACAGACTCCCAGGGCAGGTACAGCACGGGTTAGATACAGAGTAAAGCTCCCTCCATACTGTCCCATCAAACACTCCCAGAGCAGGTACAGCACGGGTTAGGTACAGAGTAAAGCTCTCTCTGCACTGTCCCATCAAACACTCCCAGGGCAGATACAGCACGGGTTAGATACAGAGAAAAGCTCTCTCTACACTGTCCATCAAACACTCCCAGGGCACGTACAGCACGGGTTAGATACAGAGTAAAGCTCCCTCTAAACTGTCCCATCAAACACTCCCAGGGCACGTACAGCACGGGTTAGATACAGAGTAAAGCTCTCTCTACACTGTCCCATCAAACACTCCCAGGGCACGTACAGCACGGGTTAGATACAGAGTAACGCTCCCTCTACACTGTCTCATCAAACACTCCCAGCTCATTTAATGCAAAGGTCACATTTTAGATTAAAGCTCCCTCTGCGCACTCCAATCAATTTGGTTCGAGGCCTATGAATAGGGCTGAGGGAAATCTTTTGTACGACGTTGACATCTTGTTTTGGGGTAAAGACAATGATCCATTCTTGAGAGGCAAGACAGAAGGTTGAAATAGGAGAGAGAGGGAGAGGATACAGGAAATCTTCACACACACATTTGTGATGTCACTATGTACAGTGAGTTGTGGGAATCTTTCCCCATTCTGAACATGGATATCATCTTTACTTTATTCTCCTATAACTTAGAGAAATGTCTCAAAAATCAATTGTTGCTGGAATCCGTTGAGACATTTGCATTTCTCTCTTTATTTCTGTTCTGTGTTGGTGGGGAAACATTTATTGTGTTTCTGTCGCTCAATACTCTAATCTGGGACTTTTATTTCTGTGTTTATTTACATAAACGCCTCACTGGTTTCCATGAAGTGTTCATGGCAGCAAAACCAGATCAACAAAGTCACTTATTGATTAGTTTCAACTCACAACAAGGGTTTATTTTAAAAATATTGACAGTTGGGACAAAATGAATACGTTGGCTTCAGTTTTGTTCAATTAGAACAGATATGATTTATAACAAAAGAAAAAATATTAAAATTAATAATTCAGTTCTGAAAGTTCTGCTGCTGAAATCAATGGGACATCTGTGAACAGGCTGGTGTTCCACTGGATGTCCATTTAGTGGAAGCTTCAACCCATTGAAACTAAACAAGTTAAAACAGTGAGCAGAGGAGTGTCCTACAATCGCAGTACTGTCTGAGCTTTTAACATATCGCAACTTGGATTTTAAAATGTTGACATTTAGAAAGAACTTGTATTTATATAGCGCCTTTCACTGCCTCAGGACGTCCCAAAGCGCTTTACAGACAATGAAGAACTTTGGAAATGTAGTCACTTTTGTAAAGTTAGAAATGCTGCAGCCAATTTGCGCACAGCAAGATCCCACACACAGCAAGGAGATATTGACCAAAATATCTGTGTTTAGTGATTTTGGTTGAGGGATAAATATTAACCAGGACACCAGGGCGAACTCCCCTGCTCTTCTTTAAAATAGTGCCACAGGATCTTTTATATTCACTTGATAAAACAGACTGAGCCTCGGTTTAACATCTCATCTGAAAGGTGGCTCCTCCGACAGTGCAGCACTCCCTCAGCACTGCACTGGGAGTGTCGGCCTAGATTATGGGCTCAGGCCTCTGGTGTGGGCTTGAACCTATGACCTTCTGACTCAGAGGCGAGAGTGATCCCACTGAGCCGAGTCTGTTAACATATCACAGGGTGGTGGATACAGTTCAATAGTAAAATTCAAAAAGGGAATTGGAAAAATACTTGAAGGAGAAACAACTGCAGGGATATTGGTAAAGAGCGGGAGGGTGGGACTGACTGGATTGCTCTTTGAAAGAGCCGGCACAGAATCGATGGGCTGAATGGCCTCCTTCTGTGATGTAACATTCTATGATTCTATGAAACTGTTTCCACTGGCAGGAGGGTCATTAACCAGAGGGCACAGAATTATCAGCTATTACTGCACAAGACCCTGTCTCTGTTTATATTATACTAGACCCTGTCTCTGTTTATATTACACTAGACCCTGTCTCTGTTTATATTACACTAGGCCCTGTCTCTGTTTATATTACACTAGACCCTGTCTCTGTTTATATTACACTAGACCCTGTCTCTGTTTATGTTACACTAGACCCTGTCCCTGTTTATATTACACTCGACTCTGTCTCTGTTTATGTTACGCTAGACCCTGTCTCTGTTTATATTACACTGGACCCTGTCTCTGTTTATATTACACTAGACCCTGTCTCTGTTTATATTACACTTGGCGCTGTCTCAGTTATTACTGCACTAGACCATTTTTCTGTTCATATTACACTCGACTCTGTCTCTGTTTATGTTACACTAGACCCTGTCTCTGTTTATATTACACTGGACCCTGTCTCTGTTTATATTACACCCGACCCTGTCTCTGTTTATGTTGCACTAGGCCCTGTCTCTGTTTATATTACACTAGGCCCTGTCTCAGTTATTACTGCACTAGACCATTTTTCTGTTCATATTACACGAGACCCTGTCTCTGTTTATATTACACTAGACCCTGTCTCTGTTTATATTACACTAGACCCTGTCTCTGTTTATATTACACTAGACCCTGTCTCTGTTTATATTACACTAGACCCTGTCTCTGTTTATATTACACTAGACCCTGTCTCTGTTTATATTACACTAGACCCTGTCTCTGTTTATATTACACTAGACCCTGTCTCTGTTTATATTACACTAGACCCTGTCTCTATTTATATTACACTAGACCCTGTCTCTCTTTATATTACACTAGACCCTCTATCCATTGCACTGCACAAGACAGTGTCTGTTTGTGTCAGCCGAGACTCAGTGGGTTTCACTCTCGCCTCGGTCTCAGATAGTTTTGGGATAAACTCCCAATCCAGAGTCTTGAGCGCAAAATCCAGGCACGTCACTCCCGGTGCCAGTACTGAGGGAGTGCTGCACTGTTGGAGGTGCCGTCTTTGGGTTGAGAAGTTAAACCGAGGCCCCGTCTACCCGCTTAGGCGGATGTAGAAGATCCCGTGGCACGATTGTGAAGAAGAGCAGGGGAGTTCTCCCCAGTGTCCTGGTCAATACTTATCCCTCAACAAACACCACGAAAAAAATCGATGATCTGCTCATTTATCACATTGCTGTTTGTGGGATCTTGCTGCACTCAATGTGTCTGCCACGTTTCCCACATTACAACAGTGACTACACTTCACAGAACTTCATTGGCTGTAAAGAGCTTTGGGCCGTCCTCAGCTGGTGAAAGGAGCTGTAAAAATACAAGTCTTTCTTATTGATGGATGAGATTTCTTTTGAATGATGCTCAGATGAGGCATTTCCACCTCTGAGAAGGGGAAATCTCAGCACATGGAGAGAAACACACACACACATCAATGTGCTCCACACAATGAATGGCTTTCAAATGTTGCTCATGAACAAAAGGGGAGTCCAGTTTTCCACAGGTCAGTGAAATAAATCAGTTTGTTGTGGGTGAGGGAATGGTGCTAATCGGGATCTCCGAATAAGACCCTTCACTTCCTCATATTGTACCGAAGAGCATTATTAGTTTGCTGCAC
The DNA here is from genome assembly GCA_030390025.1 of Squalus acanthias. Lineage (NCBI taxonomy): Eukaryota > Metazoa > Chordata > Chondrichthyes > Squaliformes > Squalidae > Squalus > Squalus acanthias. The sequence continues at coordinate 1,810 of JASTWF010003103.1, read as the reverse complement.
AGAAAGAGGCCATTTGGCCCATCGCGTCCGTGCTGGAACAACCCAACGCTAATTGCGCTGGTCCGCTCTCTCCGCATAGCCCGGTATCATCATTGGGTCGAATATATTGTTCCACCGTTAGCTTAAAAGATGCAGTGGTCTCTGTCTCAGACAGCACCGAACTCACTGAACCTCCCTCCTCCCTCTCTCTCTGTCTCAGACAGCACCTAACACACTGAACCTCCCTCCTCCCTCTCTCTGTCTCAGACACCACCTAACTCACTGAACCTCCCTCCTCCCTCTCTCTGTCTCAGACAGCACCTAACTCACTGAACCTCCCTCCTCCCTCTCTCTGTCTCAGACAGCACCTAACTCACTGAACCTCCCTCCTCCCTCTGTCTCAGACAGCACCTAACTCACTGAACCTCCCTCCTCCCTCTCTCGGTCTCAGACGGCACCTAACTCACTGAACCTCCCTCCTCCTCCCTGTCTCAGACAACACCTAACTCACTCAACCTCCCTCCTCCCTCTCTCTCTGTCTCAGACAGCACCTAACTCACTGAACCTCCCTCCCTCTCTCTGTCTCAGACACCACCTAACTCACTGAACCTCCCTCCTCCCTCGCTGTCTCAGACAGCACCTAACTCACTGAACCTCCCACCTCCCTCCTCCCTCTCTGTCTCAGACAGCACCTAACTCACTGAACCTCCCTCTCTCTCTGTCTCAGACAGCACCTAACTCACTGAACCTCCCTCCTCCCTCTCTCTGTCTCAGACAGCACCTAACTCACTGAACCTCCCTATCTGTCTCAGACAGCACCTAACTCACTGAACCTCCCTCCTCCCTCCTCTCTCTCTCTGACAGCACCAAACTCAATTAACCTCCCAGCCTCCCTCTCCCTGCCTCAGACAGCACCGAACACACTGAACCTCCCTCCCTGTCTCAGACACCACCCAACTCACTGAACCTCCCTCCTCCCTCTCTCTGTCTCAGACAGCACCTAACTCTCTGAACCTCCCTCCTCCCCCTCTCTGTCTCAGATAGCACCTAACTCACTGAACCTCCCTCCTCCCCCTCTGTCTCAGACAGCACCTAACTCTCTGAACCTCCCTCCTCCCCCTCTGTCTCAGACAGCACCTAACTCACTGAACCTCCCTCCTCCCTCACTCTGTCTCAGACCGCACCTAACTCACTGAACCTCCCTCCTCCCTCTCTCTGTCTCAGACAGCACCTAACTCACTGAACCTCCCTCCTCCCTCTCTCTGTCTCAGACAGCACCTAACTCACTGAACCTCCCTCCTCCCTCTCTCTGTCTCAGACAGCACCTAACACACTGAACCTCCCTCCTCCCCCTCTCTGTCTCAGACAGCACCTAACTCACTGAACCTCCCTCCTCCCTCTCTCTGACAGCACCTAACACACTGAACCTCCCTCCTCCCTCTCTCTGTCTCAGACAGCACCTAACTCACTGAACCTCCCTCCTCCCTCTCTGTCTCAGACAGCACCTAACACACTGAACCTCCCTCCTCCCTCTCTCTCTGACAGCACCTAACTCACTGAACCTCCCTCCTCCCTCTCTGTCTCAGACAGCACCTAACTCACTGAACCTCCCTACTCTCTCTCTCTCTGACAGCACCTAACTCACTGAACCTCCCTCCTCCCTCTCTCTGTCTCAGACAGCATCTAACACACTGAACCTCCCTCCTCCCTCTCTCTGTCTCAGACAACACCTAACTCACTGAACCTCCCTCCTCCCTCTCTCTCTCTCTGACAGCACCTAACTCACTGAACCTCCTTCCTCTCACTCTCTGACAGCATCTAACTCACTGAA